>JAVLVB010000157.1:1032998-1050471 GCA_032876305.1 Orestias chungarensis | reverse complement strand
CGTCCTCCGAGTCTTCGGGCTTCCTGTCGGCGTCCTCCGGGACGTCCTCCGAGTCTTCGGGCTTCCTGTCGGCGTCCTCCGGGACGTCCTCCGAGTCTTCGGGCTTCCTGTCGGCGTCCTCCGGGACGTCCTCCGAGTCTGCGGGCTTCCTGTCGGCGTCCTCCGGGACGTCCTCCGAGTCTACGGGCTTCCTGTCGGCATCCTCCGGGACGTCCGCCGAACTCTTGCCGGCCTTCCAAGGCGGCCTCCTCCGGGACGTTCTCCGAACTCTTGCCGGCCTTCCAAGGCGGCCTCCTCCAGGACGTCCTCCGAACTCTTGCCGGCCTTCCAAGGCGGCCTCCTTCCGGACTATTTTCAGTTGTTTCTTGTTGTTTTTTATTTTATTTTACGGTCGGTGTTTTTCGCTCTGAGGAGTTGGTTTTGTTTAATTTTTTGTTTTTGTTTTTCTCGTTCGTGTAGAGTTGTTTTAGGTTTTCGAGTTTTGTTTTTTGATTTTGGCCCTCCTTTTGAGGCCATCCCCCTCCTCCCACCCAGTGTTTGGTTTTTGTTTTCTCTCGTGTCGGTTGTTTTGGGTTCTGGGGGTTTTCTGTTTTAGCCCTCCTTTTGAGGCCTTCCCCCTCCTCCCACCCAGTGTTTTGTTTTGGTTTTTTCTTCGTGTCGGTTTTTTTTTGGCGTCTGGTATCCGCCTTAAGGGGGGGGGTACTGTCATGATGTGTGTTTAGTTTGGTTCTGTTTTCTTCCTGTGTCTCGTCACTCCGCCTTCCTTCACAGCTGTCAGCAATAATTCACTCCTCTTCTCCACCAATCACACCCCGGTTCTCTATATTGAAGCCACATGCAATCATACACTGACCGCTGGATCGTCTGTTGTTCCCCGTTGCTCCTAGCCTTGCCTGCTTTTCTCTCCGCATATTCCTCGTTGTTCCTAGCCTTGCCTGCTCACCTCTCCGCGTATTCCTCGTTGCTTCTTAGCCTTGCCTCCTCGTCTTCCCCGTTAGTCCTGATTGCCTCTAGCCTTGCCTCCTCGTCTTCCCCGTTAGTCCTCCTTGCCTCTAGCCTTGCCTCCTCGTCTTCCCCGTTAGTCCTCATTGCCTCAAGCCTGGTCCTGCATCATCCCCCACTGGTTATTCCCTGTTGTCCTTCCTGTGTTCCTCCTCTGATGTCCCTCGTCTGTCTCTCTCAGTTCCTCAGTCCCTGTGTCTCTGGTGAGTCGCTTGCTCTAGCTCTTAGTCCTGGCTCGTCACCTCGGTTCCTTTGTCTCCTTCCGTGTTCCTTGTGTGTCCAAGTTTATTAGTTCCTGTGTACCTCCCCCCGTGATCGTTATTGTTATTATTTTGTATTCTGTTGGTTTAGTTCTTTCTTCCTGTGTTCCGTGTTAGTGTTTGTTTATTTATTTAGTGTCTTTGTGTGTGTTACATTTGGTTCCGGCGTTTATTGTTTTCCCTGCTTGTTGTCATTTTTAGTTCCGCCTCCGCGCCCTTAGTTTACGTCTCGCATTGTTCCGTTGTCTGTTGTTCCCTGTATGGTTCATTTCGTGTTCTGTTCACTATCATTCCCTCAATAAATTATTTATCACTTTACTCCACCTCTGCTCGAGTCATTCGAACCTTTCCTGACAATTACAGCATTAAGAACCTGATAAGTCACAACCTACTCCTTATAGAACAAAATTTGTTGTGAGGATAAAAAAGGTAGATATTAGAAAGAGGCCAGGTAAACTGCAGTGTGATTTCCCAGTGGCCCAGAAGAGATAAACTCCCTGGGATTTCTTACACCATTTTTCCATATTGAAGTTTACACAGTCGACCCAGCGTGACACAACTTCTCTACCAAGAATGATTACTTGCTAAAATAAGTGGACCTACTTACATGACACCTTTTTTGCCTTTATCTTTTCCCCTGTATTCCCAAGTTGATGTCCTTTCCGAAGGTAGGATCCATTTCACTTTTAATGTTTAGCAAGTAGAGAAAGACATTTTTTGCTCAATTAAACATGAAATATGCTACACTGCAAAATGTGAAATAATATGACATAAGGTTTTATTGGCAATGAAACATATTTTATAAGTTCACATTTACTTTATTACTGGTCAGATATACTTACTGACACACATTAGCTAGTTGAATAAGCAAAACCCCAAAATTTAAGGTTCTGAGTTGAGGACAGTAGCTGTCCATTAAAACCAAGTCTTTTGACCCACATGCAGTAAAACGAAGAAGAGGCAAAATCATTAAAATAATGTTCATTGAAAACATTTATAAATGTTAAATGGTGAATCTGATATGACTGGAACGATAAAGTGGGGAACCGGAAGCTCTGAGATGTATTTTTTAAGGTAAGCATGTTATGGAAATTTGATTAAATAGTTGACACAGATCTTACTGAAGAGTAAAGGATGAACCACCAAGGAGAGGTGAGTGGATTCCAGAGTTATAGATTGTTGGTCTGCTGAAGCAATGCTGAGAATCTTGATGTTACGGCTGCTGTTGTGGAAGACAGGTCATATAGAGAATGATGAGGCTGACTAGGGAAGAGGTGGAGGAATGGTAACTATTCGTGGAGGAGAAATCCAGCGAAAAAGCGGAAGGGAAGGACGTACGATCAGAGGACCACCATTTTCGGAACAGGTTTGCTAAGAACAATCTTCATAAAAGGAAAAAACAAGGAAACGGTTAGTCTTGCACTGGATTTTTTGCAAGAAAGCATAGAAAAATACTTTTTTGGTTAACACTGAGCCAAAGAGTTATTGAAGACCTGCACTGCCTATACAGCCCTGGTCTGAATGATAAGATATGCACCTTTTTGAGGACCACACCTATTAATATTATCTGGATTCTTATAGGATATATCAGCCTGTTAAATAATATTAAGACATCTGAATTGTATAGTCAAATCATTTATTTCCTTCATCCTGCTTATTCTATTGAACAACATTTTGTCTGGTGGATACCCAAAAAGTTATACCCCAACCACCATTAATTTAAATAAACAAGAAAAAGAACAGCACATCTGCAGGCAATGAGCTGCGCTCTTGAATGAAAGTCCTGAAAAGCTGAACCAACACAAAAACCCAGCAACAATCCCATTTTTTGACACATTTTGACATGTGCCTCAATATTGGTAAAATAAATATCACTTCTATACCTGAAGCATTGGCAGTGTGTTGCAATTAAATATTGCAGCGAGGTTGAAGTAAACAAAATGGAATAAAAATAGTACTAAAAACCAATTAAAAAAACTTTGAAAATCCAACCATCAATGTTTTCAATCTTAAAAAATGGCTGCATAATCCCGGCCAAGTGGCTAATTTGGCACATTTTCAAATGATAACTGAGCATATGGTACTCATGCTTTTGTTTTTCAGTAATTTAACCAAAGCAAACTCTCACAATAAGAACCATAAGGAGTATGGAACTATATTTTTTTATGCACAAAACTAATCACACACCTTTTTATAGAAAAAGAATATGTTCTACCCTAAGTAACTCTCTTTTTCTCTACAAGTGAGTAAATTAAATTAATTGATTTCTTATGTCCTTTACTGAAATGAGGTTTGAATAAAAGAAGAAGAAATAAAGAAATATCTTTAAGAGAAGCTGTGTTTGGTATGTCTCTCTGCAAAGATAAGAGACTTAATGAAGTTGGAGATAAGTAATTTAATTTCTTTGCCACCACACAGAGATAAGAACATTATGGGGAAGACGACACTCTTTGCAAAAACTGAATGAAGAGGACAAGATTTTAGCTGGTATTAAAAGACTTTTGCTGGTCAGTAATGACATTTTTTTGTAGTTTCAAGTAACAATGTAGCACTGCCATTAAGAGGTTTGGATAAATTTTTGAACATAAAACAAATCTCTTTACCTACGTTGGTAGTTCTCTGTATCTTTCATTAAAAGGCAAACAAAAAAAAAATCAAACCAATCTTAATTTGTGTGAAAACAAATATATAAATTCATGTGATGGCCAACGATTCAAACACTGCTAAATGAAAAGATGTAGGTATGTTTTAGAACACACCAACGTTAATTGTTGTTGATTAGGTGAAAATGTAACGCTGTGTAATTCATTTTATTCCATTTGTTTGAAGTATAGTTTTTTGCCGTTTTTTTTTAGGAGGGGGTGGGGTACGAGCCGTAGTGTTTTAACCGAAAGGACTTGGTTTTCTTTTTACATTATATTCAGCGGTGCTATTTTAAAAGGAAAGGTCAAACTCCTTTGGTTTCCTTCCATCAATTGGTTTTGTAAAGACCAGCTGCAGGCGGAGAAAAGGGAAGGAGAAATTCTTAAGTGAAAGTGAAAGGAAGAAAATGAAAGCCACACATGGGAAACAAGGCTAACAAATTTGACAAAAGTGGGTGGCTGAAGGTTTTTGTCACGGAAGTCAAATCAAGCATGATGCGCTCACCTCTCTCTTAAGTGTTGTGGTTAAAATGATTCTTACAGCGTTTTAAAGTGAAATCAGAAATTCAGCTGTTGGGACTTCAACACAAAGCATAAATGAGAAATCCAGGCAGCTGGACAATTTTTGCTTAATCAGTCAGTATTCACTGACTGAACAGCAAGGAAACCAAATATGAATGACAAAAAATTTCTATATTAACAATAGCTTTGAGGAGCAATAAAAGCAGTTAACTGGTCAGACTTGCGTTGCTCAGAAATAGGCAGGTTCCACTTAAAAGATTCTGTTAGACAGCTGTGAACCTGATAACGACTGTATCCCTCCCAACTCCCTTTGAGTGTTATATTTTTTTTTTACATCTTCTATGGAGAGTGTGACGGATGGAAATGCGTGGACAAGAGCTATCTCTCACTCCCCTACTCCAGCTCTTGGACGCACACATACACACAAACACACACACAGCTATGCATATTTTCCAGTCAGTAGGACATCCTGAGACTTTCTGCTGCTAGTCCATGAAATAAGCTGCTTTCACACTGTTCCACCATGTGCTTTAATTTTGGGCTTCACTGGACAGAAGCTACTTTGTGACCTGGTTTCTTTCAACTGAATGTCAAAGGTGTGGCTTTTGCCAAACTATTTTTTGTAGTTTCCTTTCACAACAAATTAAAATGGGATTGAATTTAGTTGAAAAATATCCTAGTTTCAGTTACTTTAGTCAAGAAAAAGGGAATACTTAAATTTACAGTATTTGCCTTCTTACAGATTTCTTCTGGTTCTTTTTTGCACTTAAATCTTTTAGATCAACACACATATGTAACAGTCAAAGATAATTAATACATAAAAAGTAAAGTTTAAAAAAATGATGATTTTAAATCATAATTTCGTTTTTAACTATTTGCTGACAATCCTGTCCCTAAATAGAGAAAAACAGGATTTTTGTCCTAATTTAAAAAGTAAATAAAAGATTACTAAACCATTCATTACAGGATTGGGTGAAAAGATATTTTTAAGATGTTGGGAATCAAGGAATCAACAATAAGATGCTTTAACAAAGAAACAAATTGTATTAGCTTTGAATCTTCCAAAAGAAGTGGTCGGCCAACATAAAGCACACACAACTAAGCCAGGAACCCTTAAAATCACTCTGAATAATATATAAACCACTGCAGTTAAGGTTGCATTTGATGACTTAGCGAGGACACGGACTTGCAAAAAAAGCAACCAAAGTGTAAAGGTGAAAATGATAAACTACTGAAAAAACACCAAGGTGAGATATACCATAACTACATGGAGAGCACCCTTTAGACTGAAAACATGAACTGATCCCTTTATAAGTTGTGTACCTGTACATCTGGGAAAAAAAATTTGCTTTTTTTTTTTAATGGAAAAAAGAACATTACAGGGATTGTAGTTTTATGGACTAGTAACTTTCTGGTTGTGGTCATCTCTGCGTTTGAAAATAAAATCTTTAAGAAAATTGTTGAAGAATCAGTTCACAACCTTAAAGCAACACTGCGTAACTTTTCAACCTTTATAAAAAATGTTCATAACTTTTGTGATTAAACATTGACTTAGAGCTTGTTGAGTGACACCTCTGTCATTACCTGAGGGGTCCGTATCACTTTAACTGGTAATACGAAACTTTGAGAAGGGTGGCAGGAACCCTGCCACACAAAACGACTACAAATGTGCTGACTGCTTTACGGCATACGTCACTTCCTCTGTTTCTTACGCTCAACATCATCATATTACATTGTGTCGTCACAATTAGATTCATTACCTCATCGCTATTCATGCTTCACACAGCCACTGGAAACAGAAATGTACTTCAATCACAAACTGAAACCTCTTTAGAGTTTCTTTAAGCTAAACCTCACTTAGGTATTGCTGCTGCACAATGTATGAAACCAAAGTATCCACCTCTGCATGATTCAAACAAAATGAGTGTTATTCACTAATCTAATGGAAGTCTGAATTTAAATCCAACCAAGATGCTGTCCCATGACCTTCAATAGACCAGGCATTCATAGAAGAGGTAACCAGAATTTCTTAACAGTGATGTAAACATCACTCGTCCAGTAACCGGAGCCACTTGATGTCATTGTTGAGTGCAATGACTTTTCCAATAGCGCCAGGAGCCTTTGAACATGCTTGTTTCTCTTTTGAAAACAGTTCATATTTACTAAGGCCAACTGTAATTTTGAAATGCATAATCGTAAAACTGTTTCTGTAAAAACTAGAAAACAGAAGAAATGGGAAAAAAAAACGCAGATATGTTTTGACATCACCCTTTTTGGTGTAAACCAAATTTACTCTTGTATATTTCAGCATTTATAAAATATTGGTGGATCTTATTAAAGCCCTTTGGCTCTATAAACACAATTAGTTATTTTAATGAAGAGGTCTTAATTACTGGAACTAGTTTTATTTAAATGAGTATAGCACTTTAATACTTTTACCTTTGCATTATGTGGAAGGAACTATAACAAGAACTTTATTTCACACTGCGCTTTAAGCATAGATTTGCACATGAAGAAACATTTTGAAACGAGAAGTTTTCAATATATTTTGAAAATGTTTGTATTTTGATAGTTAGCATTAGGGATACATCGAAGTCTAGGTATTGATGTAATCTAAATTCACCCCTGTTATTGTGCCGTGTGCCTTTATGCTATAGAATAGCGGTTTCATCTGTGTGATGTCACTGCTTACATCTCAGCAACCTCTGAAACTCAAAGCCCTATTGAGTGAAAGATAACCTTGAGTGAACCCAAAGTGTATGAGTTCTTTAAAGCATATCAAATAAAACAGAAGGAGAAGCTTTGCAATACTTAGAATACAAAATACCCAATCGAATTTTTGCAGTTTACTATGGGTGTAAGGAATGTTCAACTCAACACTTTCCTTCTGTTGGGTTTTATGCAAAGCTGTTAGCTTTACTATATTTTCATGAGATTTCCTATATTCCTTTTTTTGTGTATATATTTATACATTTTTATTTTACTAATATCCTTTCATTTCTGAGCCCTGTTCATGATTCAGCATCTGGAATCATGCACAATTCAGAAAAATAAAAACAGCGACTGGTAAAAATAGAAAATGTCATCTTGGTTTGGCCAAAAGAGACAAACGTTTCTGGTGTTAGGCATTAAAAAAAACAGTGAATGTAAGTATGTATGTTAATACAAATCTTATTATTAATTATATGTTCCATATATGAATAAATACCCAATTTATGAATAACAAAACATAACAAATTCTAGACATGAAAAAATTTGGACATCTTATCCCCTGAACTGGGGGACATATAATTTGCTAAAAAATAAATAAATAAAAACAACAAATAAATAAAAAAATCTAAATATTAGGGAATTAGAAATAATCTGGTAAAAGACTGATAGTGATTTTCCTGGTTTACCTCCAGGACCTGTGATTCAAGCTAGGGCAATATATTTATGTGATCTGTGCCACTATCTGACAAGACTGAGTCATAAAAATGTACATAATACAGGATGGCTTGTTTGCATACAACAGGTTAAACATTGTGCAAATGCACACTGGAGGGATAAGCATTGCTTCAAAAGGAATGAAATGGTTACCAGCAGTTATGTCGAATTATACATTTACGGAATTTAACTTGACTATGAACTGCTTTGAATTCTAAATTACTTGAATTCTAAATTTATTAATGCAACCAATAAAATGAAAACCTGAGAAGCAGTAAAACTGTGAAGAGACAATACAGAGACTTAGGAGAACAATATTTTAGCTCTAGACTAAATTTTAGCCTAGGGCTTTTGTTATTTAGCCTTTACATACATGACATATTAAACCGTTCTTCAGAAAATTTAACATAACAGATGTATGCTGATGATATTGTTTTGTATGTACGCATCAAAATGAAAAACACCTAGCACCACAATTATCAAGCAACACTCATGCAGTGTGTGAACTTATAGAAGTTCTGCATGTCAAGTTTTATGCGTTTTTCTTTTTTTATATAAAAAAATAACATAGAAGGAACATTTTGCATGACAGAAAATGTCTGAAAATAACAACACAAATTTGTAGTTGTGAAATAACATTTTCGGATAAAATCTTGAATGATAAATCAAAAATACTTTATTTATGCCAAAAGGAAATTAAATAAAAGTTATAAAATGCCTCTGAGAAATACACTAGAGTAAAAGTATCGTATGAGTCAGCAAATCAACTAAGTCACTAAAAACAGACAAGTAGGCTCTAAAACCCCTAATTTGAAAACCCAACATATTTTCCCTCATAATTAATAAAAATCTGGAATTTATATCTAGAAAAACTTTGGTACTTTAAATGTATTGATTTTATTTTGATGTAATTTCGTTACTCCATTGACTTTGCAGGAATTCACACAACACAATACATACAAAAAGCAGAACAACTAGACCAAAAACAATGGGAAATTTTGTTATATAATCCAAAAATGATGTAAGACAAAGATCAATCAAAACCACGTAGAAATACCTGATCAGGTTGTGTATACTTAATGCCTCAGTTGGATGTCAGAAAATTTATGCATTTTAGCCTTCAGAGATGGTGAAGATAACTTGCTGAAGTTCAAGCTAATCATCAGAAAAGGGACTTTGAACATTTTAAGGTTGTTGTTGCCAAACGGGCTGGTCTGAGTATTTCAGCAGCTGATAACCTGCTGGGATTTTAACACACTAGCATTTCTTGGGTTTGCAGAGAAGTGTCTAAAAAAGAAAAAAATGTATAGGCTACAGTGAGCAGCAGTTGGGTGGTCAAAAATTCCTTGGGAATAAGGGATACTCGTTTCACATAATAAAAAGCCAACTGTAGCTCATGTTCCCATTTGTCACAAGCAAAGCATGTATTTCCAGATAAAAGGAAGACATCCCCCCCCCCAAAAAAAAAAATTCAGCAGTTGGAATGTTAGCATCAGAATTTGGCATAATATAAAAGCATTGTTCCATCCTGACTAATCTGAGCTATTCATGCTGGTAGTGGCTGTGTAGTAATGTGGAATATATCTTTTGGGATTTTCATTTAGCTCTTAAATTAAAACTGAGTCTAACCAAATTCAGAATAGGGAAATTTTTGGTATTTTTGATATTTATGAGCAGAGTGACAAATTACATAATGGATCATAATTGTGCCAACTGTGTTATTGTAATGTCAATAGGAAGAAAAATCTCAGAGGTTATTAGTTAATAAATGTATGGCAAAAATAATGAAAGTAGTTTTTGAAGGAAAAAGGCATTTTAACCAGTATCGGCAAGGCTTGCTGAATAAAATGACTACTGAATCTGAATTCTCACATCAAGAATCTGTACCTGTAAAACCTGGAGTTCTATACCAAATGATAACCAAAATGTTAATTCTGTACTAAAATGGAAGTAAAAAAAGATTATTTATGAACTTAAATTTTTTTATTTATGAGTGTATTTATGAGTTATTTATGATTTATGAGTAAGCACCCAAGATGTGATCACAATACTATATGAAAATGTTTATATAAAATAGCTTTCTTTTTCTGTTATGCTTTTTCTGGTTTTCTTTTATCGCCCATTTGGCAGAAAGGGCCATTGATCTGTCCAAAAGATAAAATATTACAAGTAGCTTCTACCTTCAGTATCACATCTTGCAATAGTAAATAAGTAAACACTGTTTCTGTTAAAACTGAATTGACATAAAACATAAAACTGTAAGTATTCAATGTCACTTCTTAGAATGGCAAAAAATCTTGCATGTATATCTTATTGTGACCTCTTTGGAAACACTAATGATTTCCAGCTGTTTTTCCTTCTTTTTACCCCAAGAAGATTCTGCATTCCCCTGACATGTAGTGTCACTTTAAACACTAAACAGCTTACCACCAATACCGAAAACCCATGTCTGCTTTCTCCATTTCTCATATTATACATTCATGCTTTTGTTTAATCTTTTCTTTTGCACAAGTCTTCACACCAACAGTGGATGTTATCATCTAGCTTTCTTCTTGATGTCATATTGTTGTTTATACTAGATGTAAACCTCAGTCATTAGCAATCTCTATTACTGCTGCTCATTAAGTATGTTGTCACTCCACTCTACCAGCAAACAGTTATCTGAAAAATTTCACTGAACACTTAACCTTGTTAATTAAAAAAACATATCTCTATGTATGCTTGGGACGCATAGGTTTAATAGAAATAAATGTATAAATGAGGCTGTAAATAAAAAGGGAAAGGATGAAAATTTACTTGTACCTTGCAGTAGCAAATCCCAGTTCAGTTTCAGACAAGTTAAAAATAGATCTAATTGATATGGTTTTAAGTTTGGCTCTGACCCACAACAGGAAAGCAACTCAGGAGACCAATAATCAGTTAAAGTCAATTTATTTACATTGGTGAGAATGAATGTGTTCAGGCACCAAGGAAATGGACTTACCAGCGGAGACAACAGGGAATCTCGAGAGAGACGGACCGGTGATTAGTAGTTCCGGGTAAGTAATTATGATGTTATTTTGCTTACTTGAGAATAGGTAGATGAACCACCAGGGAGAGATGACTTGATCTGGAAGTCTCAGAGTGGGACGTTCCTAGATGGATGAGGCTGCAGAGGTGGTTGCTGGACCAGACAGCTAACGCAGACAGTCACTGAGGGGTCGGTGGAGCACAAGGAAAAGGGTGCAGTCTCTTTTCTTGAAGTATGATAGGTTCTTGATTTGTTGTAGATTGTTTGCTTGGATCACAGAGAGCAAGGAGATCCGACGAGGAGTACACACGAGAAGGAGTTACTAGGGACACAAGTAAAACTGCTTACACAAAGCATGAGACTTGCGAGAGAAACCCTGATAGAAGAGCAGGTACCATGTAAGGTTGACCGCAGCCCAGCTCCACATCTTTGATTAGAGGCCAAGGTGCTGCCAGGTCAGCAGCTCCAGCGTGCAGCAGCCTCCAGAATGCCCTTGATGGAATAAAGAAGTACCACAACAGCAAAACCACTAGAACACCTCCATTTCCTGACACCAATGGAGGGTAGTACGAGTAGACATTTATGAAATCCACATTTTCAAAATAATTAAACAACAATAACGAAGACTATAAGTAGTTTGCTCTCCAACAATAATAATAATGTAAAAAGATATGACAAAAAAAAAATCGATTTTAATTATATTAAAAACATAATGATCCACATTTATTATAAAGGGCTTTTACTCA
Organism: Orestias chungarensis; assembly: GCA_032876305.1. Lineage (NCBI taxonomy): Eukaryota > Metazoa > Chordata > Actinopteri > Cyprinodontiformes > Cyprinodontidae > Orestias > Orestias chungarensis. The sequence goes on along the minus strand of JAVLVB010000157.1, from coordinate 1,038,863 downwards.
TCAATGCAGTACAATATTTATAAACTTATAACTGTAGGATTATATAAAATCTGTTAGAACTGAATGCACATGAACTGAATGCACATGAAACGATACTGGATGCACTGCTGTGTAAGTGCTCTGGTGTCTTACTGTGAGTATTGATCTCATGCAGGGAATCACGTACCATGGAAAACCAGGATTTTATCAACAGGGTAAACACATTGTACTCGCATGTATTAATCTTTTATGCTTTAATTTAAACATGTTTAAAACTGTGTTATAGATATAGAGATATAGATTCCATATTACAATATGGACTCTTTCCAAGAGTCAACATTATAACATTAGCAAAATGAACCATCTAGTAGCTAATGGAACATAAAATATCTATAAATTATTTTCTCTATCATTTGTTTTCATCCCCAATCACAAGCATCATGTTCAGAACAAAGAGAAAAATATTGTTTGCAGTTCTCAGGACATTTCAAATCCAATATAATGATTGTGGATTTGTAATGAGATTTTGAGAGCTGCCAGCTCTTCTTAAATTGAATTAGTCTTGCAGTCAGGAATCCCCACCCCCACTGCTTTAACTCTGCAGTCCATTAGTAAACCTGTGACAGACTCTACTCTGTTGTAGAAATATATGGCCCTTCACTGACCTCGTTTGATTATATTGCCGCTTACCATTTCTCTTTTGTCTGACCAAGAATGGATCTTCTTAGCCAGGTTACTTACCCAACCATTGATACAGACAAGAACTTCTTCTATTGTCTGTGTCAGCTTTGAATGAAAAAGAAAGCCTTTTAAACTGACGTTTAGTTTTGTTCTGTTTTTTTCCGCAGTCGGCTACTAAACATAGCATAATGCAGTAGGGACATTTATACAGATGCAAATCAGTTTCTACAATTTCAGACATTATTTAATCAAATAGATTAACATGACATGGAGTTGTAAATGTACAAAGACACGGTAGACTACATAGTCTTTTCTCTACAACACTCCCTGAATGGTGACGCTGTGTCAAACAGGATGAAAGATGCTCCCATTATATAACTTTCCCTGCTCAGTCATCAGTGTCACATTTCACCTGGCAACAAAGATGATTTGTGGACATTCACTTTAGCAAGCTCCTCAGCCATCTGTGTACATATGAAAAGCAAAAGCCGGTGTAAACAGGTCATTGTGTCTGAGGTGCATGACTTGCAGGTTTGACTTTTCTTCTGCACATCCTTAAAATTGACCTCGAAACAATTTGGTTACCAACTCTATTTCTTATTCATAACATTTACAGGTTGCATTTCAGCTGAACAAATACTGCAGTTGTCAAGGAACTGGACCCAAGTGCAGTACAACGTCAGGTAGAGTTTAAAGTACTTTATTTGTTGACGTAACAACAAGCAGGTAATTTAACTGGCAGCAGGAAACAGTCTTCAGTGAGCTTCAGACACCAACAGGAAGCGGGCAGGCTGGTGAGCGCTTCCGTTGGATATCAGCCAAACATACAAAATCCAAAGGGGACAGACAAAAGGCTTGTCGTGGACGGGCAGAAGGTCGGTGCAGAGACGAGAAGACGTGGCCAGAGGAAAGCTGGAGTCGAAACAGAGAATCTAAACTAAGAATCAATGCTGGAATGAAGTGCATGCTGCAACGACAATCTGGCACTGAATGAGGGAAACACTGCTGCTTAAATGCTGACTGGCTGACACGCGGTGATGAGCTGCAGCTGAGGGTGAGCAGGTGTGGAAGGTTGGAGCTGATTAGGAGGTGCTGCAGAGAAGTGAGAGACCTCACACACCACAGCCAACAGGGCAGAATGTGACAGTAGTGGTATGTGGTTTTCAATTAGATTTTAAATTTATTGTGTTTATAAAATTGAATTGTATCATACTGATTTTGGTCTAATATATGTTTGAATAATAATTTGATAGATTTCATTGAATAGTTTCTCTTAAATAGTTCTTTGATAAGATGATTTCCATAGAGCTATATCATAAAAAGCTGAATTAAAAACTGATTTTAGCAGTAATGTTAAATGATTTAATATGCTTATTGAAATATTTGACACATTTCTGTGTTTAGCTGGAGTGTGAGCAGAGAACAACACCATGTGAAAATGTTGTGCAAATATGTGTATAACTTTCAAATAAAAATAAATAGATAAATACTTGTAAACTAAACCCTGTTAGATCATAAATATTTAAATCAGAGATACAACAAAAGGCTCTGTAATTATTTACTGCCCTAATATAACATAGGAAAGATCTGCAATCATCTAGTTAATTTTAGCTGGTAAAGCCAATATTTATTCAGCCCGACTTTATTTGATATGATTTTGTGTCAACATGAATGAATGCAGCAATTTTAACTGGCACAGCCATGAAAACTAAGTTTGCAAAAAGGTCATCCGCTCACTTTTCAGAACTGCAGAGGTAATGACCCAACACTGCAAACAAAAAGATCCCAATCACAAACAAACACTTTTGTTTGCCCTACAACCTGGGAAGCTGTGATAATTTGTCCCTCTCTCTCTGTTATTTAAACATTTAACAGCATTTACATGTAATTTTGGTTAAAGGTTTTACATATAAAAAAACAACAACATGTTTTTGAGTTTAAGCGTGTATGGGCCATTCAGTTAATCCTGGTAGTGCTTGTTCAAGCCAAACATGTTTAGCAAACTTGCTAATATCCCTTGTATGTTTTTATATTTTATTAGATAGATCCAAACTGTGCAAAAATGGTAAATTGCATCTAAATCCTATTAGCATGCCTAAAGTTTGTCATGGTCTTATGTATTGTAATATATTATATATTTGTCTAGGTGACCTCCAGAAGTAATTGGTTCCACTGCCTTATATTAGAGGGATCAGAGTAGAATTGGTTTAGATAGATAGATAGATAAATAGATAGATAGATAGATAACTTTGCTGCTTGTTGGTTCTGCACAATGGTCTGCGGAATAAACTGTATAATCATGATATAATAAACAAGTTCTGCTTGGTATGGCCTATTAATGCTTCTCACCCATTAATAGGTCAGCCTTTCCTAAACAGCGACTAGTTAATGAGTACATTTGGATAAAGAGATGCTTATTCTTTAATGGTTGTCACTTATTCTAAGACACAATTAGCAAAGTCAGCTGATGCCTTTTTTTCTATAGATTCATGTTTTTTTGCAAAGTGCCCTCATGCTGTGTGGGTCACAGAGTACAAAGGAATTATTGACAAAAGATGGAGGATAACATATGATATAACAGATCTGCATTTGTATGCTTGCATTTTATTAAAGAGTGTCAGTCTTTATAAAGAGAGTAAGCATATTATGGGAAGCTTACATTAACAAATTGCGTTCAAATCTCAGAACCCATGCCTAAATCATATTACTACGAGGAAATAAGATCATTGTTGTTTGAACAATTCTTTATTTTCTTTTAAAAGTTGTAATTAACCTAACAGTTTTGGAAACAATGTAAGGATTTTACTAAAAATAGCACAGAGACAGGAAACAATCATATGCACCTGGAAATGTTGGTTCCTTGCTCAAACATCCTTTAGCGTTGTCAAAGAATGTAGAAAGACAGGACTGATCATTTTGTCTTTCAGCTAACAACTTTTCTGCCATTTTAGAAAACCTAAGCAGCAAACACTGTTACCAGGCTGGCCCTTCTTTCTTTATTTATTTAAAAGCAACAAAGCCCATCATTCAAAGTGAACACCTCAGTCAATCCTGTGTAACAGATTAACCACACAGACTAACTCATCTTTCATCCTTTCTATTGAGAGTATTGATAACAAAAGAAGGAATACAGGAGTAAAAGGAGGTAGCCTATACAAGCAGAGTTAAAAGAAATATGGCCAATACAAAACAGCAGGTAGTCGAAGATTTACAAAAAATATATTTGTGTACTTACCAACCTCTGTTTTTATGTTTTGAAGAATTATTCATAATGTAACAAACCTTACTTTTTTGCCAACATTAGTGCAAGTATGAGCATAAGCAAAAGTAAAGGTTCCCAGAATTTTCATGCATATTTCAAGTTTCAGCATGTCAAAATAACGCCATCATTAGTTTTCAAATGTCAATTTTTAATAAAGCTAGAAAGAGTTGTGTTGTATTTTTGTTCAAATATTTTATGATAATTTGATGGTTTGAAGTATGTTTGCTACTGTTTGCTGTTTTATGTTTTTATAATTGAAAAGAACTCTATATTCCCTATAGTAAAAAAAAAAAACTGCTTTACCTTGCATTCGGTGCATTAAAAAGGTTATTACCCAATAAAAATTATATAATCATGCACATCCAATTACAAATTTATGTGTTCCACATTAGTAAATACCAGGACAAAATAACAGTCTGTATGCTTGAGAAGACAAAAAATGTGATACAATTGGAAAAGTGCCACGGCTGCAGAAATGTTTGCAAAACTCCAAATTGTACATACTTTCAATCGTTCCAAATGTTGAAACATAAGATGAATTTGGCTCAAGCTGAACAACATTTTTCGGTCTGCTAATTGAAAATCTCTTGTTGGAATTATACACACCAAAAAGGTGGGATAGGCGGAATGGGAAAGAGAAAGAATAGGTGTTAGCAATATTACTGCACAAACAACAGTAATAGTGCAAATCCTGATAGTACCTCAAGCCTTTAGGACTGTGGTATGATTTTTGATCTGTGCTTGGTGAAAAGGCATGTACCTGATTCAATCACAGTTTCTGATATTGGCGACATGGACAGTCCAACAGCCCGAAGCAGTTTCTTGTTGACAGCATGAGCTCCCAAATCCGATGGGGGTTTTGGGAGCATCGAACAATAATTTGCATAAAGCAAAGTTCATAAATCCAGTTATGCCCCTTCTTGAGTGCAGTGAGCGCTAATGTGCTGCACTTTTTCAAAAAAGAACATTTAGTTTATAATATTGTGAATGAAGTCTATAAGTCTCAACATATTTTTGAGAAACTTCTGAAACAGACAATAATATAAATCTGCACACCAAGGAAGGTAAATTAGTTTAGATCCTAATTTGTTTTGACTCATGTTGGGGGATGGGTGGCAATACCCTACTGTGCTCAAATGTGAATGATACCCATGGAAGAAAGACCGTAAAAGTCTGAAGTAATCTGGTGCCCGGTTTAGAAAAAATTAATATAGGAGAGGAGATAGAAGCAAAAGCTAAAAGGTAAGAAGTTGTAAGAAATAATGCTATTAATTAGTAATGTAGAACGGTAACTGTTGAGTACATTTAGTACGTTTATTTTGAATATCTGCAAATTGGAAATATCAGTTAACCAGTTTGTATCGGTCTAGTTGTTGCTATCTCAATTTAGCAGTATCATTATCCCTTCACATTAGTTGGGAAAGTTATGTTTGCCTGCTGTAATTACTCTTTTAAGTTAGTCTACACTTAGCAATGGTTTTAAAGTCTGTTAAATACCCAGAAAAACGCAGTGGAGGGCAACAAATTAATTTTATGCCCTACACAGATTGATGCTGTTGTTCATAGTATTACGTCCTCATTGCGTACAACATTAGACAATGTAGCCCCCATTAAAAGGAAAGTGATTACTCATAGGAGGTTGGCCCCCTGGTTTAATTCAGAACTTCGTACCTTGAAGGGAAAAACCAGGAAATTGGAGAAGAGATGGCGGTTTTCGCTTTTAGAGGAGTCCTATTTATCCTGTAAAAACGGCGTGCTTCTGTATAAAAGGACACTGCGCCAAGCTAGATCTGCATATTTTACTTTACTAATAGAGGAGAATAAGAACAATCCTAGGTTTCTTTTTAATACAGTTGCTAAACTTACGAGAAATGAAAACTCTGTTATGTCACCCATTCCTCCAACTCTTAGCAGTAATGACTTTATGGAATTCTTTATTGATA
>JAVLVB010000157.1:1013496-1026561 GCA_032876305.1 Orestias chungarensis | reverse complement strand
CGTCGTGAGTACTGTACTTGCCTCTCTTGACGTCATTTGCCGACTTTTAGGTAATTTTCTTACAGAGTTGGCAACACTGTTAAACTGTTTTTTGCTGCATCTTTGCACGGCTTGAACCTGAACATGACAAGATCAACAAAATAAGAAGAGGAGAATGAAAAAAAAAAAAACGCCTTTTATGGACGGTGAAATCCTGATTCTAAAGTAAGTTTCATAATGGTTTCCTAATGTGTGACTGATTAAAATAACTTTTGTGTTCAGATAGGAGATTGTTTTGCTATGGGTATAAAGTTAACGTTACATCTCATGATGACCAGCTGCTCCACATTAACGTCTACATTTAATTTGGGTTGCCGAGCCTTGTACTTTTACGTTTCTTCATTTACTTGAGATGAATTAAACAAGCAGACAATCAACCATTTCATATTTAGTGGCTTTAAATTAAAAATAACAAGAAGATGATTTGGAAGTGGGAATTTAACATCATTGTGTACAAAATAAAAAATTGCTTGTTGATAACTTTTTTTTTTTGAGTGAGTGAGTAACTGTGTGTTATTTGGTGTGAGTGAATCTATGTGCATTTTTCATTCATGTAAAATGGTTATTTGTTCACAAATTTTTCCTAAATTTCAATGTTTAGAGACTCCAATTGCAATTGAACCCCTTTGCCCCCCCGAATAAAAGTCTAGCTCCGCCACTGTGCACAACATACTGGTGCTGTGAATTCCATGTGTTGTCTTAAAATACCCAGTTCATCGGCTGATGCCTTAACGTACATGAAGTTGGCAGTGTTTGTGCAACTCGTAAGACAAATGGAACGGAAGGTTTAGGACCACCTCAGTCCATTTGAACATCTGTAGCACATTTCCAAAACTCTCTGCCGAGGGTCATGGGAGCACACTTGTGGTGTCATTAGCTTAGACCAACATGAAGAGCCTACACACAATTACAACTGTTACTGGACCCATAGGGATTTCAGAAGGCAGTGATTTCTTTTACAACATTTTTCTCAACTCTTAACATGTGTTTATCATGTTTTCTTGTTATTAATGATCAATGTTTAAATTTACTTCTGGGGTTTCTGAAATTGAAAAGTAAAACATTTAAAATTATTTTCAATACTTAACAGATATATTTTTAGGGCACTGAAAGATGCTCTAGCTGGAATAATAGAGATATATATTTTGGTTTAATATCAAACCATTTTATGTATTCATATTTTCATAAAAAAACATTGCACGGTAATTAATGTAAGGGACGAAAAAATATATTTGGCATGAACTGTGTTTTTGACTAAATTGTGAACCCTGAACAACGGGATGTTAATTGCTCAACAGATCTATATTAACTACATTTTGGTGGCTGTGGCTGATGGGCTTAACTGGAAATGGGTCTTAAAATCCAATGTCGCTTAGGGCTCCACTGAGTTCTAAGCCTGAGAACAGCAGAAAGGATCAATTTGTGTGATTATATGATTAAATTTGGGTTGAATTAGATGGCAGAACGGAACCAGTAAAGTACAAAACCTACTGATGGCAAAGCATAAGGTACAAGAAAAAAGTGAAATCTATCAGAGAGGTCACAAATGCAAAAACAAAAAGCATGAAGAAGATAGAAGTTACAAGTGACAGAGAAGTCTGTAGTTTCAGCAGGGAAGACAACAGCTTTATGAAAGTGGTACAAATAATAAAATTAGGGCTGGGATTACATTCTGCATAAATAATGGATACATATGAGGCTTTCTTTAGAACAACCATATCTAAATCATGACCTGTGTGGGACGTTTTACCAGAGCCCAGTGTGTTCTGGGACGTATGGGAATCTAGCTTCTTTAAAATGGCAGACCAACTGTCATAATACTGCTGCACAATTCCTCAGTGGCTTCCCTACAAAGGATGTGCAACACAAGTAACCTTAGTCTCTGAGGACAAAAGTTTGCATCTTCTGCAACCTACTGAGCAACCATGTCAGTCACAAAATGAAAAATAGACCATCCAGACTTATGCTGAAGCAGTATGCTATGTAGCAAAGGGTTTCTTTCCAATTCAGTGGAAATTACTTCATATTTTATATTACTTCATATTTTATCTAATTTATTGAAGAAGATGGCCTCCTGACTGGACTCTGAGAGTCTTAAAAGGCATGGTTTTTTTATGAGCTACATTGACTGAGGAAGAGTTCCTCCAATTAAAGGCCTTTCAGATGCATTTTAGATGCACTCAGATGAGATCCCAATTATGCTGCCCAGCTTCAGAAACATTAACTTAAATACGCAAAAGGAAGGCTTTTATGGATCAGGTTTTTTTGCCGAAGCTGCTCCTTTGCAGGACTAGACATTACAAACCACATTCACTCATTCCCACACACATTAAGTAGATGGTTTAGAATTTTTTGAAAAGATATTCAATAAGCAGTTATAGTATTACCGGGAGTAGCATTTTAGCAACTATTGTCAAAAGCCGTCTATTATATATCCTAGGAATTTGATTCTGCGAGTTAAAACTGAAGGATACGGATACTAACTTTTAACTGTTTTAAAAAACCAGCTCTTTCAAAATGTCATTGCAGTTTATCCAAACAATAAATGTCTATTTGCAAAGAGGTCATGTTTCACAGAAAAAACGTACAAAAGTTTAGGTGCAACACAACTAATCGTCCAGAATGAAAATACAGTGAGAACGGAACACAAAACTAAGCAATTTTAAGGCATAAGAAACTGACAACATCATATGTGATACCAACCATTTATGTTTAAGCTTTAATAAATATGTTCTTTCTTTCTCAATTTTAAAGATCTAACTCAGTGATCACATCAATCAGCCTTTCATTTTTTTCTGACCTTGTCTTCAGTGAAAAAGCTTTAAAATCCTATTTCATATAGCAACAAGGTTTTTAAATAGATGTTTTAGTCATTTAATCAATATCTCTTTCATCCATGATTGGTTTTCAGGGGACCTATTTCTTAGCAAAAAGTATATCAATATATATATATTTGCCTAATAGTAACACATACCCAACTGTGCCCATTTTGTAACAAATTTAAAATTAGAATAGGATCAATTTTCTTATCAGACTGTTTTTATCTCTTACCACTCAGCAATACAAGTCTTTTAATTCTTTGTCTAGACGGTGAGAAACACAGGTTGTTACAAGCAATGGGTGGTAAAAGCCTTAATGACAGCCGTGAGATTAAATGTGGTCCACACTGGAAAATTAGATGCTAAAACATCAACTGCCTATGGACTGTGACACACACAGCCTAGCATTGGTGGCCTGAATAGTGAAATTTACTCTAATCAGACAAGCATATTGCTGTAAAGGTAACAGCACAAGCTTTTATAAAATACAGAGCTAGACATTATTCTCAGCTATTTGAAAGGAATGTAGCAAAAGCAAAAAGAAAAACAAAAAAAAGTCTACATGTGCCAAGATGACTCAGGAGATACAGAGACTTAATGGAGTGATGAGAACTAAGGATGTGCAGAACACATTAGCCTACTGTTTTGGAATGAAATGCCAAACCAACTGCTTTGTTATCTATTTATATGTACAGCTACTGCATATTTTCATTTACTGACTAACTTCGACATAACTAATACCGGCAACAGTTTCACTGTTTACAGATAACTGACGAATTTTTTTTTACATGTCAAAATCTTTAATGGAATACATATTCAATAAAGAAAGCTCAAACTGATAAAACAACCATGTTTCTGTCCTGTACTGCTTGCACCAACAACCTAGTTGATGTGTGTGTGTGTGTGTGTGTGTGTGTGTGTGTGTGTGTGTGTGTGTGTGTGTGTGTGTGTGTGTGTGTGTGTGTGTGTGTGTGTGTGTGTGTGTGTGTGTGTGTGTGTCCACCGATTTATGTTCTTCTCTGCTTAGTCTTTCTTTGTCAGAAGGTATAATCCAACTCCAAGGGTCCAGTGTAGGAGGTTTGTTAATGACGAAATAATAGCAGGTACATTGGAGACAGTGATGGAACAGATGTGAGTATGGGCATGTGCGTCTGTGTGTGTGCGCATTTGTGGTTTACTGAACACAAAGGAAAAAAACTGAAATTAATATTAAAAACCGCGTAGGTAAACTAAAGCAGTACATGGATAAAGAAATTGACCTACAGTACCAGTGAAAATCTGCAAGAAGACACTCTAAAACCCCACATGAAAGTTAAATCCAATAATAATGTTTATACTAAGCATAATTGTGATAAAAAATGTAGCTGGCAATCGTTCCACAGGAAGTGTAAAGTTTGCTTTAAAATGATCATCGTTTGTCAGTTTCATCAGATTGACTTATTGCATTTTTACCAGTGATGAGCAGAAACTGGCTAAATTTGAACATGTGTTTTCCACCTAATAATCCCTAGTCTAATACTAGTTTTACAGTTTATTACTTAATTACAAGTGAAAAAAGGAGTTACATTTGCCCTTCTTCAGTCCCAATGTGTCCGAATGTGATTTAAATTGAAAGTAATTTAAATAACAGGTGAGCTTGAAGAATATAAAAAGTTTTACACTAATCATATTTACAGTTAAGTTTCTTGCAGCGCTTTAGTATCCGAGTAAACCTTTCTTTCATTTTTTTCCCTGTCCAGGCAACATATGGTATTCTGTTCACCTTTATGTCTGAGAAGACAGCATGTTTTTTTATCGTCTGTCAAAGTTGTCAGAAAAAAGTTGACGTCCTACATACCATCTGGTCCAGGTCAATAAGGCACATGACTAAGATTTGAGATTGACTAAATAAAAGCAGTTATTTCTCCATCCAAAAGCAAAGAACAAAGGATCATAGTGAGTTATTAGACCCCCTACTGATGTAGGTTTTGTTGGCTTAATTAATAAAATAGCACCCATGTGTTCTTTAAAAGACATGTAGTCTTACCCTTACTAAGCGTATCTACAGATCCATCGGTATAGCTTACCGGCTCAGCAGCAAACTACCGGCTCAGCAGCAAAATCAGTACAATGGTGAGGTTACTTGCTGTGCATTGTAGCAGAGGATATGAAACTGAAAGAAAACATGAAACAACTCAACAATTTCCAGTTTGTGAGCAAGCTTTCAACTGTGAAAGAGAACAGTGCCAAGTGGAAGTCGTAAAATTGACATGAAACAAAAGCATGTTGGAGCTTGTTTAAAGATAGCTGCAGACAATTTGGATTAGCCAGTCATACACTATAAGAAAATATGCAGTTTGCTCAGAGGCATTTCATGCAACTTGTTTGGAGTAAAAATTGTTCTACATGTCCCTAAAAGTGCCATCCTCTATGTTTTGGTGGTAGTTCAGTTTATGGTACTGCCTGACTTCAGGTAAATGAAGGAGGGAACAATCGAGAAATATCTAAAGACATTCTTGAAAAGAATCTTAAGATGAAATGTGGATTTCCAAGTAAGAATATAGTTCCAAACACAGGAAACTTAATTGGTTTGAAGGAAAGAAAGTCCCACAGCCAGAATGGAATATTCAATCAGTTGACTTACATCCAACTGAATATCTAATGGAAATAATGATGAACAGAGTCTTTAAACTATTTAACAAAAATATGTAAGTGTGTTCAAAAGCCATCGCCATCACAGGAGGATTACTTGGGTTATAGTCTCCTTTTGACTTTCATTTCAAAAATGAAAATGGAGAGCCCTGACTTTAGGCAGAAACCGGTCTTGTTACCAAGAAGGTTGGTGCTATCAGCAAAGGTATAAATATGTAATTGTTTTAAATTCAAAACTGGTTGCCTGTGTAATTCTTCATGAAATCATACACCACATACAAATATTGTGACAAATATAAACAAAGTTTCTGGTTTCATGTTATCGTTACATGACCAAAAATAAAAACAATAATTGCTGACATTTATTAGATGTATGCTGTTGAGCAGCAGAAAAATAAAAATGAGAATTTGCTCCCATCAAGTGTCGGAAACATGCAACTGCAGTATTACACCTACTTGTTAGGCTTTCCAAATTAATCTTTCAACTCTGACAGAGGTGCGAATTAGCCCCCATAGATACAGGATTCAAGAAGATTTTTTGTCATTAGCTGTGCATGAACTCTAACAAAAAATATATATATATATATATATATGTATCCTCCATACATGATCGACATATTGCCATATTTATGGGGTATATGGTCCTTCTTTTAAATATCACATATTTTTAAAAAAGAATCAAGAATTTAAACATGACATAATACCTTTTATTTCATCTATAAAGTTTAGCCTCCACTAAAAAGCTTACTTTAGTGTTTTAAAACGGTTTTAAATTGCGTATCGCGCATGCGCAGTAACTTCTGGTCGGCTCAGGAAGGATACTCATCAAGAAACTGTGCTCACTTCACCAAACTCTCCTGCGCAGATAACAGCGGCTGGACCTAAATCCCTGGCTGGATCTGTTATAAACCTAAAACAGGTATGGAAGTATTTTAACGTCACAGACACATGTGTGCGTATTGATATAGGCGTGTCTACCTTTTTTCTTCTTCTTTTGTTGCTTTAAGGTTTTAGCTTTTACTTTGTTGGTGCTCATTGATAAAAGTCTACAACTACAGATCGACACGCGTCGTTTTTGGTCCTCTGGTTAAACCGAATCGTTTTATGTATGACAGGCTTTAAAACATATTAACAATAAAGGGCAATACATATGTGGAGTAAACATGTAACACGTCCAACACATCATCATTTACACAAGGAAGTTAAAGCTGCCAGTTACTGAATAATCCGGTTCAGACAGTTTGACTAGTGACACGTTTCACAGAGAAGGTATGTAGGTATGCTGACTCCTACAAAAATCGCATTAGATACCAGGAGAGTTAATTATGATGTATCTAAATGTGTGATTAAAAACGTTGACTATTATATTTGAGTCTACATGTTCGTTAATAATTAAGTGTTTCACTCTAATTTGTCTAATAATCATCGCAATGATGTACGCATCCATCTATTTCACTGCCAGTAGTTTCCGAAGCCAAACACAAAGAAACACAAAGAAACTCTTAAACGATGCAAAAGACATTAGAGCAGTCGTTTTTGTGCTTTTATGTTGAAAAACCAATGACCGGAAGTGAGTTTGTTGACGCCGGTGACAGGAAGTAGGGCTCATGTTTCTTTCCTGACTGACTCTAGCTGCACTCTAGCGCCGTAAATGTCTCATTTGTGAATCTATCTCGTGTTTTTTTTTGGTTTCCAATCATGAACAGGACCCAGATAAAACGCTCAAGCATTTTAAGGATGGCTCTGTCCGGCTCAGAAACGACGAACCAGGATGAGCACGAAGAGCCTTTCGTTCTCCGAGCTGTCAGGATAGCAGCCGTGGTCGCCCTCTACTGGTTCGTCTCGATAACGATGGTTTTCCTCAACAACTACCTGCTGGACAACCGGGAGCTGGACGCGCCGCTGTTCGTCACCTTCTACCAGTGCGTGGTGACCGTGGGCCTCTGCTGGCTCATGCAGCTTCTTGCCAGGTTGTGTCCCGGAGTCGTCGACTTCCCGCCGGTCAGGTTCGACCTGAAGACGTCGCGAGAGGTCCTGCCACTGTCTGTGGTCTTCATCGGGATGATCACCTTCAACAATCTGTGTCTGAAGTTCGTCGGCGTGGCGTTTTACACCATCGGACGATCCCTCAGCACCGTGTTCAACGTGCTGATGTCGTTTGTCATCCTGAAACAAACCACATCTCTGCAAGCTCTGGTCTGCTGCGGGATCATTCTGGGTATGTTTCTTCTGCCTTTTGTTCTCCAATTGTGTCTTACTCAATTCTTTGTGTTTTTCTAAAACGTGGTCGTGGTAAGGTGTTTAATTTCCTCTTATTAGATCCGTGGGCGTATCTTATCTGCCAGGCCATAACATTTGTGTAATTAATTCTATTTAACAATAAAAAAGAAAAAACCTGTTATGAAGATGTATCTGGTCGGAACATTTACCCATCCCTTCTCTACATCTACTTGACACAAAGCCCCACAGGACAAACAAACCAGCCATGTTCTGCGACTGTGGTTTCAAACCTAGGACTTTCTTGCTGCAAGGCAGCGGTGCCATCAGTTGCTGCAGAACATAAAGTTACACAATTGAAGCAAAAGATAATCATTTGTGACCTTTTAAATAATATATGCTGAGGTTTTCCATATGGCTCACTAGAAACAAATGCATGAGTTGTATTCAAGATTCTGTTTATTTATGTAGCCCCAATTTATAACATGTGTCCCCTCAGGCCACTTTAAAAGGAAAAAAAAAATATATTTCAAGCAGTGACAGTAGAGATGGAAAAACTCCTCTGGCTTTTTGCCAGATACGTATATACACACATGCATTGTTAAAAAAAAAAAAAGCACATCAGAAAGCCCGGTACTTCAAATTCTTTCCTGCCAAGGAAACACAAATAATGGTTTCTATAATAAGAAGTATCTAATCACTGGTACTTTTATACATTACGATACGAACATTGTTTGCAGAGAATGAAGCAAAGGGTTGTGACTTCCGCATCTACACGTCATTAAAAAAAACAAGTCTCGTTGGACACATGTTTCTGACAGTATTGTAAATGTTTGACCTAAAACCAGTTGTTTTTTCTCTGTGATTTCTCATTCTTGAATGTTTGCTTTTTTGTGTCTCAGGTGGATTCTGGCTGGGCGTGGACCAGGAAGGCCTGACCGGGTCCCTGTCTTGGTCGGGAGTGTTTTACGGGGTGCTGGCGAGTGCCTTCGTCTCTCTCAATGCCATCTATACCAAGAAGGTGATGCCTGCTGTGGATGGAAGCATCTGGAAGCTGTCCTTCTACAACAACATCAATGCATGTGTCCTCTTCCTCCCGCTCATCCTCGTATTTGGGGAGGTGGGAAAAGTAGCCAGCTTCAGTGGCTTGACCAACCTCCACTTTTGGGGGATGATGACGCTGGGCGGAGTGTTTGGATTCGCCATCGGCTACGTCACAGGCCTACAGATCAAATTTACTAGCCCGCTCACTCATAACGTCTCGGGAACGGCAAAGGCTTGTGCACAGACCGTTATAGCAGTGGTGTACAACTCGTCCAGTAAGAGCCTGCTGTGGTGGACTAGTAACATGATGGTTCTTGGTGGCTCGTCAGCGTACACGTGGGTCAAAAGCAGGGAAATGCAGAAATCTCCGCCGAAAGGGCTGCAGGACTCTGATAAGGAGAAACTGCTACCTGGGGAGAAAGAAAACCCAGGAGTGTAACCATATATGGTTTGTACCAGTGGCTTATGAATGTGACATACTTCATTTAGTATGTAATTTAAACCAATGTAGGAGTCTGTATAAGAGACTATTGTCTTTCAGACAGATTTTATTCTATTCTTTTATTCTTTGTTTTTTTTATAGTCTTTTACTCAAGGTAAGGGAAGAGGAAAACACTCCTGAAGAGAGATTCTAACAATAAGGATTGTGGTATGGCCAGAAAACTCACTGCATATTTTCTTATAAATTCTAGTTTTTTTTTTCCCAAACATCCACTGTGACTTTTTGTAAAAAAAAAAAGAAGAAAAGATGAACGTTGCTTTTATCTATAACTTTGGGTTTTTTAGACAGTCTTGATGTACTTTGTACATGGTGGTAGTAGGTTGACCAATGCACTTTGTATCTTTAACAAAAAGGTCTCTTTTCTGAAATTGAAGTCTTCCACTATAAATTGTTCATTAACTGCTAAATAGTGTTTGAGTTAAGACAATTCTAAGTTCAAATTCAAATTTAAATGGGAATTCCTGTCGGATCTGTTAGTTATTTAAACAAAATGGGTATATAAAAAAAGAAGGATATTGGACTGTATGCTTAGGATGCTGTTTTTAACTGCACTGCCTGTTAATTTATGGTATGTATGGGATTTATGGTAATTTGTCACATGATGTTGATTTATATGCTTAGCAAAAAGTTTAATTTGTAATCATTGAACATTTCAGGTTTAGCACCAGTATGAACTTGAAATTTCTTTAGAGGTAACTACATTTATGTTCGTTCTTTTATAATGAAATTATTTGAAGATCGGTTTTAAATATACTGTCTACTAGATGTGTGCATAAATTGAATAAATATATGTTTGATATTCTTGTTAAATACAAACTTTGAGCCTGTAGCTTTGTTCTGTAGATCTGAAAGAATTTTGTTAGCATCTAAAAGTCCAATATATTCTTAAGAGATAAATAAACGCTGCCGTTGATTGTAGTGCAACAGAAACCCCATAAGAAAAATCAAGGAGAAACAAAACAGCTAAAATTATTGAAAACTAATCTGGATAAAAATGTGTTGGATCTTTTCTCTATTCTGTTCAGACAACAGTACACAATAGTTACACTTCGGAGCTGTCAATTCAGAAATGATTACTTGAAAAGCTTTAAGTACAGCAGGTTTATTTATCAGCTCGTTCATCTAAGTTTCTCTAGTCTCTTGAGTACATGTTCGTCGTTTCGCCCAGCTTGTTTTTTATGTCAGTGTTTTTCAACCAGTGTGCCGTGGGTGATCGTCAGGTGTGCCGTGGAAATTATCTTGGTAAAATTGGATAATTTTTGAGTATTTTTGAAGTGGACATGTTAAGTGTTATTTGAAATAAGAGATATAAAATATGATAAAAAAATACATGTTTATTTTATTCATATTAAATACACTTTGATAAGAATTACTATAAATTTATTACATGCAACTATAGAGTATCATTTGTTTAAATGTTTCGTTGGTGGTGTGCCTCGTAATTCTTTCAATGAAAATAATGTAACTTGTCTAAAAAAAGGTTGAAAAACACTGTTCTATGTCATGGTTTTTCAAAGTGGGGGCCACCAGTGGGCGCTAGGGGGCCCTAGATGATAATTTTTATTTTTTTTAAATTCATAAAATAAAATATTTTCTAATCATGAGTAATAGATATAATTTATGATGATATATTTAAATGTGACGCTGTCTTTATTATTAGGGACCAGTTAAATATAAGCAACTTTGCTCTTATAGCTTCAGAATTCTTTAAAAAAACAAAATAATGTAAATATAATACAATAAATAAATGCAACATTCATTGAATAGTGAATAAAAGAGAGAAAAGTTTTTACATTTTACACATTTTGTCTGTGGGTTGTCAAAGGGGCTTAAGAAGCTAAGCCTGTGGGGTCTAGGTGACCCCATTTACTCTATGTACTCACAAGGTCCACCTTCTTTATTCCAGAATTCCATAAAAAACTTCCTGAAAGCTACAATAAACTCACCTTTGCCTACGATGGGATCATTTTTCGCGCAACTTGTCAACAATTATTTCATATCCATTCAGGCGAAAAATAGTTTTGTAATATCTGGTTAAGCTTCAGCTATACATGTTTTTATTCATGGTTGTTTGTTCATGGTTGTATGTGTTATCTGCGAGTGAATTTGCATTTAAATTGGCTTCTTTCCATAGTCAAATTTGATCTTTCAGCGGTTGACTTTTCAGAATGTTGTACCATCAATGAAACTACAAGGTTATAGACTAAAGTATATTTCAGTGTCGCAAGATGGCGTTGGGTACCACTGAGTATTACTTAATCATGCACATAAATGATGATAAATCAAACATTAACAATGGTAATACTTGTAAAGCATAGATAGAACAGATGAATGCTAATTTTAGTGTGATATTCTGTAATTTATAATGTATGTTTTTGCAGTTTTAAAAACCCAACTTCAGTGTCCTAATATGGATACCAAAAAAGTCCAATATGTGTCATGTGAGCTGTCACAATAATTAATTTTGATCGCAGGCAGATAAATAACATAGCTTCTTCAAAAAGTCTTTCAAATCGGTGTCATCGATCGGTGTCATCGGGTTACTTCTGTATTTTTAAGCATGAAGGTATAATTGAAGAACAGAATAGAAATATCCTTTATTGTCACACAAAAAAAGAAAATTCCTTTGCAACAGCAGCAAAATGACGGCAATCAAAAGAAGTATGTTTACATTTTGAATAAAGGATAAAATACTGTACAGGAAGGACAAAACTCAACACAAATAATGTGCGGTTATTAAAGCTGCATATAAGAAGTCATTTCTTTGTGGCACGTCATAGTAATTTATACTCTTATAGAAAGTGGTGTTTATGGGATAATGACAAAGAAGAAACCTTTTCTGTGCCATGGAAACAGTTTCGTTATTAATCACCAGCGTTAGATGCCCGAGGCTCCATTTATTGCTAGACTAACAGATTGATCTCTGATTATATCTAATATTTCATCACCATCTTTCTTCTTAGAACCACAAAAATGTCTGACATTGTAATAATGTATGGGGTGCCGTTATATTTTTAATAGATCAGGCTTTTTCATCTACATAATAAAGTGCTTTGACATGAATGTGCCAAATGAAGATAAATGGAAACTTCCTGTTGACCACAGGTGGGTAAAAGTTGTACTCTATTAGAAAAAAAAACAATCATCCCAAAAAATACTCAAGTAAGAGCAGTAGGTATTCAGTGTGTACTTAGGTAGTACTCTTTAATCTTATTGAATTTGTCAAACTGATGAGATTATATAAACACAACCTATAATTAAAACACAAATTCAAATTTGGACAGTAGAAAAAAACATTTCCAAATATCAGGTACTTCCACTGATAATATCTGACAGTGAATAATGCTTACTGTATGTTCCCTGGACCTCCAAATACGGAGCGAGGTGTAACTACTTATATTTACTGAACACATTTAGGTTTTAATGCACTTTACGCATACAGTAGCTTTTACTGGTGTAATAGAAACAGTAATACACAAGCAACTTTACTGGGTCAAGAAATCCACCAGACAAATTATGTTAAAGTAAGACTTCCTGTTTGTACTAAAGCGTTGTTGTAATCTAGTTTCTCTCTGATCCTGAGTCATTTGGAGAACAATTAAATATACGGGGAATAGCATCCTATAGTCACTGGAAGTATTTTAGTCAGCTGTAACACATACAAACTGGTTACTGTAAGTTTTATAAGTTTAAAATGTATTTTAATTACATTTTAAAAATATCAAACCTTTTGTCATGAGCTGTTACCATGTACTTGAGTAACCTTTTTATGAGTAATTCCGTGAAAGGCTAGTTTTTGATTGATTTAATAGT
>JAVLVB010000157.1:983829-1013396 GCA_032876305.1 Orestias chungarensis | reverse complement strand
TAAAAAAAAAAAAAAAAAAAAAAAAAAGCTTGTTCGTCATTTAGTTAAATAAATCAAGGTCAGCCAAGTAGTCGTACACAATTAAGAGTATAGTTACCTCAAAATAACATTAGTCAAGTAGATGTAAAACATACAGTGCAATAAAACTACTCTGCGAACTTAAAAAATGTTATAAAATGAAAGGTTTTATTCTTTTAGGTACCAATGGATTTGTCAACTGCTGATGTTTTTACCTAACTAGGGTATTTTCCACCGTTTTTGACAAACAATGGTTTTAAGTTACAGTGATTTAAAATATTTTAATGTTACATATAGTATGCTGAATTTAAATACAGTAATTACATATTATTAAATAACCCTAATTACCGGAAGGAGTTTACTTAAAGTTAATCTGATTTGATCAGCGGAAATAATCAGTCATGTTTTCAACCGTTAAAAAGGCATGTACGGTAGTAGCATGTAGTCCAAGTAATTCCAAATAAAATGAGTGGATTAAATTATGGTATAGATTAAATCTTTGGGAGTTTCCATAAATCAAAATGACAATGCTGAATTCCTTTGGTTATGGTGTCTGGATGGAGGTGAGGAAATAAATGGATGTTAGAGTCAGGATGGATAAATCAAGTCTCTAGGCTGAAAACAGAATACTTCTCTGAGCAACAGTAGGGATAAAAATACCTAACCAAGCACCATGGGTAATTACATGAACTGGAAAAAAAAACAAAAAACATTGGCGGCTATCAGAAATAGTTTGTCCTTGTGACCCTGATGAAAGTTTTGTAGCTGTGTCATAATCTGGAATCCATAACCCCCTCATCTCCCTTATCTCGGATTTTGGCAGCTTTGGGTTGACAGGATGAGGCAAAATCATTCGCTGTGATTGACAGTTCAAAGGATGCCGCTATCAAATGTAGCTACTCATGTTTCTTTACATCTGTCAGCTCCTGGTGATGGAAAAAATATGGTTGTCACTTCGTTGATGAGAAAGCTAATTACTGCTGTGAGCTTTTTAGCAAAGCCTAAACTATCTCCTTGCTGTGCAATAAATCAAATTCCCACCATGCAATGAGATCTTCACGATGACTGCTTTCATTATTTGTGTCATTTTCTGTAGTTTTATGACATCTGTCAATTTTAGAGGTATGTTAAACCAACATTAGCTACATTTTGGCCACTTGAGGACAGCAAAGCATTGTTCAAACAACACTCTGTTGCTCTATGTATATCATGGCCAGCTTTGAAGATATAAAACATGACATGCTCATGTAAAACGCTGAATGAAATCATAAGCAGTAACCGTTTGATACATTTAAGCTCAGAGTTTAAATTTATTGAAGTTCCATAGAAGAAAACTGCCTCTGGGAAGCTGTTATCAGTCACTTGAAAGAACTTTTTTTCAATGCTTTTGGCAGAAGGAACTTGCTACGTGTAAAAAAAAACAAAAAAACTCTTAATGAGACCCATGAGATCTACAGTATATATAAAGGAAGGTTTTCCAGAAGATTCCAAATAAATGAGAAGTATTGTTACATGTCTGCTGTTTTAAGGTTTAGGCACATCAGAAGGTATAAATAAAGATTATCCCACTTGTTTGTTAACGATCTAATAAAAAAAACAAATATTTCTCAATAAATGTAGGGGTTGTTCTTTCCATTAGGAGGGACGCTTAATGCTCTGGACCTCCAGGTTACAATTTTGTGTTAACAGATACAAAATGTGTTGCTATCGTATACGGCTAAACCTGAAATAGCAACAGTTATTTTTATTTTTTTCATTGTTAAAGTAAAACTGAGAAGGAAGTTCGCTCAGGAGAGTAAATAATTGCTGTTTCCGTACCAACATATATCATGATTAACTGATTTAGTATTATATCTTCAGTGAAGGGGACATAACTGGGGCCAGGACCAATTCTACAAGGGCATGGGCCCCTGTTGGCGCCTGTCTAGAAACGCCCATGACTCCTGTAGCATAATCCTTTTTAAAATGTAAAATAATGCAAAGGTTCAGATGCAGTTAATGTATTTAGTGTTTCTCAGAGACATGAGTTTAGCAGAACCACTGATGTTAATATAGATTTGCTTTGCAGCCTGTTTTATTAATAGTACTGTGCTTATTTTTCTGTAATATTTTAGAATCTTTGAGTTTTCTTTATTTATTATTCATTATTATGCCTTAATTATTATTCATCTTTCGAGGGCCCTCTCTATGAACTCTTCACTTCAGCTAACCTTACAGCTCAACCAAACAACGGTTCTGTGGGTGGTGAGCATCTGTGTTATGCCATATCGATGCCCCATGGTAATCTGAAGTACTTCATTACTAATTATTTGTCTGAAATTGTCTGAAGAAAGTCAAATATTAAGGTAATGTGCTTTTTAGAATAAAGTTCCTTTTTTTATAAATAACATTTTAGCCGTTGTTAACCAAATTTCTTATTAGGCCCACAAAAATGGTCTGACTAGTCCATAAAAGTCTAGAAATAATAACGTTTTCGTAAGGTTTACGCAAAAAAAAATAAATATATATATTTTTTTATCTTTATCTGTTTAACTTAAGCCTCTGAAGTAATTTATATTGTCAATGGTATTCCTATTTATTGAGATTTAACTGTAAATTCAAAGCAATGCTTTCGTTAAATTATCTTATAGGAATCATGGTACTTGAGTTAAACCTGAAAAAACAGACTTAAAATGTCGATATTGTATTAATGGTAAATATAAAAAATTAAAAAAGACTTAATGCAACTGGGCACCAATAACAGAAAACTAAATGAACCAACTTTAATGTGAAACAAATACTATAGAAGCACAGGACAACCAGCATAAAGGAAACAGATGATAAAGATAAAGGGTAAAGAAACTGACTGTGAACCCATGGAGGGTTAATGAATGGTGTGAGAACCAGGTGTGACAAAAAATGTGGAATATAGCGCATTCAATGAAGCATTCAATGAAGAACCTAAGTGGAGAAAGTGAGAGAAGGTGACTAATGAAAGGATGAAATGTTATGACTACTTGGGGAAAAATACATTATATTGATATAAAAGCC
Source organism: Orestias chungarensis (assembly GCA_032876305.1). NCBI lineage: Eukaryota > Metazoa > Chordata > Actinopteri > Cyprinodontiformes > Cyprinodontidae > Orestias > Orestias chungarensis. The sequence continues at coordinate 1,010,348 of JAVLVB010000157.1, read as the reverse complement.
AGAAAGATTTTAACAAAAACACAGCGTAAAACACAAAAGACTTAAGAAATCCAACATAAAGGAATTACTTGTATACAACACAGGTTTATGCTTAAATCTAAATATAGTAACAAGTCAAAAAACTTAAAGAACTTATTATTATTTTTAGATTATTTAATAATTGTCATGTTTCTTTATTATAGGTAGCAGTGTATGTAGAAAATGCTAGATCGCAGTGAACAATCTGCGTCTGATCTTTCATATGCAGTTACTATACCATATTTCTAAGCAGGAAATACAGTAAAGTATCATGATTGATTCACCATAGCATGTCAATATTTCATTCAAAAGGGTTTAGAAAATAAACCTTTACCTCTAATGTTACATTTGCTGCAGTATTGTCTGACATGTAAAAATACATTGATTGCAAGACCAAATTCAACAGACAAACTGCTGCAAATTAGCAACTTTATGGCTTGGTAGAGGCTTTGTGGAAGTGTTGAGGTGGCAGTGGCACTGAATTGTTTTTTCTTTTCTTTTTTATCTTTCAATTTGCTAAAGTTAAATGGCATGGTTAGATATCTCTAAAGAAACCAGCTTAATGGACAAAGTGGACAACTTGAATGAGCTCACCTGAGACATTTAAGGAGATAGGCATCAAACATTTAATTTATATATTATCAGAGGGGACATCAGTTATCCGTCTTAACAATCATGACAGTTATCATCTCTGGCATGACAGCTGCATGACATTAAGTATGCAATAAACACCTGTTGCTTGAAGTGTTGCAACAAAATGTTAACTTTCACTTTAGCTGATAAAAGCCAAATATATTTTCAATTAAAAAAGGTACCAAAACTCTATGAGCAAATCCCAAGAATTTATTGCAGAAGTCGTTGCATGGAAGTCCTTGAAATTTCTACATTTAGATGAGAAAACAAAACAAAACAAGGTTTGCTTGTTTAAACCTAGCAATGGTTCTAAAGTCCATTCAGATATGAGTCCTTTAACGGGGACATGTTACTCCGATTGTAGCGAACTTAGGTGTTTGGCTGGACTATGTTTTAAAATGCAATACACAGATGAATTTAGTAAAAAGGTCCAGCTTTTATTGGCTTTGACAACTGTCAAGGGTTACGTAGCTCACAACATCCTTTTGAGATTTTATTTTATGCATTAATTGCATCTTGCCTAGAATATTGCAATGTGCTCAATGCTAGCCCTTTATGCATTACTGTCCTGACTTCAGTTAGTTCAGAAAGTACAAAAAACAAGAAAGCAACTCTCTTGAGGGACAGGCTAGACTCTTAGATAAACACATTGACCTTAAATTTTGGACCAAGTTGCCTCTGAAAATAACTGAGGCAGATTAATGTTCTTTTTCTTTTTTTAACAAATTTTTTTAAACATATCTTTTTTCTTTTAACCTATTTATACATTTCCCGTTGCCAAACATTTGTTGTTGCAAAATTGCACTCTGTCTAGCAGCTGCAAATTTTGCCAAATTATCTTTAATTAGTAATTAAGTATTTAAGAATAGAATGTACTTGTTGTTACTTAATGTATTCTTGATCAGGGGAATTATAAATTGTGTAAAGGCAGAACACTTTCAATTTGGGATGTTCTTTTCATAATTTTTGAAAACAACAATTCATTCAAAAAATGTTACCTTTGATGGAACAAGATATTTATTTACAATTTAATAGGAACATTTTTAGAAATACAGATATTTTAAAAACGTGTGAACGTGTAGAACTTGCAAAATGCCTGGGATGTATGTTGCATTGCTGTGAAATTTGAGCTGTTTTAAAAGCAATGCTTTAGGTCGTTTAAGTTCACTGCCATTTCTTATGTTTCCCTTTAGCATTTCAGTTAATTTAAATTTGAACTTTTTTATAACCATTGCAACATAAATTTTAATTTGGGTTATCTTTGTCTGACAAAGTATCTTTGGTGATTAAAAACAATTTCAGTTTCAGACAAGACAAAACCAATCAGTGAAAAAGTTTTAACAACACTGTATATGTTATTACAAGGTTTTATTTTGGACAGTGCTTAAAAGACAAACTCTTCCAGAATAAATCAGTTTCATCAGTGAAAACTGATACAGAACATTTTCTGGTCTTCTTTGACAGTCTTTGCAGCCCCTGCACATATCAGCATGATCACCAGTGTGATATTAATTATTGTGGCTGTTAAAAAACCTAGTTGGGTATGATCCAGTTTTATTATTTTTGGCCATTATCTGCTGTTTAACACAGCATGTCACATTAGTGGTCCAGCATGCAACCTTCAAGATTGACACTGCTGCTGTGATAAAGATGATTTTTAATGGTAATGTGCATTTACTAAGTGGAAGGTAATTACAGTTCTTTCTTTTTGTGGGTAGCCTATGGAAGAATCATTCAATGAGATGAGGGTCATATTGTTCTGGGATGGTACCCAACGAATGATATGAACAGAGAAAGAAAGTTTACAGCTTTGATTTGAAAACCTGACTATAATTCGCTAAAAAGCACGAATCAAAACCCTTTGCATTAATTATGTGATGAAGTAAATATTTTGAACCAGAAAATAACTAAATACATTTTGTAGATGCCTGCCATTTAGTGCCTATAAATTTAACTAGATAAAAGGTATGAGCATCGAAGCGTAAAGAGTATCTGTTCAAGTGTCCAGTGTCAGGATTCTAATAATCAGTTTTGTTTCTATTTTAGGAGTCTTGTGTGTGTGTGAGTGTGTCTCAAAGGTCATCTGTATATGACTATGTTTGTATCACCAAATATGTATGGATGGATGTGTAAGGATATTCAATTGTCCATTGTCATCAATGTATATGCATAAGTGTATTTATGTGTATTTGCATGTTTGAATGAGTAGGATCTATCAGTCAGATTTTAAAAGTTCCACACATTTGTCAGTTTAAAATGGTAAATGGCCTGCATTTATAGATTCACATGCTGAAAGTGGTGGCAAGCTACACTGTTGCCCTCGCTGACCTGATGTGGAATGACAAAAGTGAGAGTGCCCAACAATCAACCGAATCATTGCCACCAGGCTCTCAAAGCACTACATGTGAATGAAGTATCTACCCCATGTGAACAACAACTGAGACAGAGAGTTCAAACTGGTAACCCACCAATTATAGGACACATTTATTTCATCAGCTTTAAATGTAAAAACTACTAAAAATGTAAGCTTTCATGTTGAAAAATTCAGTTAGCTTATTTAAAAAAAAACATAAAGCAAAGGTAAAATCTGTAACTGTCTACTGTGTGAAATCTGAAGATTTAGATTTTGTTGAGAATGTATAAATCTTATTCTGAAAGTTTCTTGGGGTTGTCAGTTGAGGCTGCTTTTGTAGCATTAGTCATATTAACCCTCTCCAATTGCTAATGTACTGTTTTATCTGCTTTAATGTATATGGTAATTATAGACGGGTGGGGTTTTTATTTTATTTTTTATTTTATAGGGAGTAATAATCCCCTTCTGCAATGGTGGCTTAGTTCTGGCATTAGTGCTAATCTCAATTCTACAATAAGATTAGAGGCCCAAAATACTGATGTTAGCGAATGTATTACTCAAGCTGGCATGGGCAACGGGATAGCTAGAATGTGCTTTTTTGACTGACAGGATTGTTAACTTCCACAGACTTTCTCAAACATTCCTATTAAAATATAATTTCCTGCAGAGCGATTTCTAAAACTCCCTTGGTCACAAACCCATAATTATCAAAATTCAAGTAGTTATACACAGGCGTTATACACAGCTATCTGACAGCTTACTGCAATGATGATGGGAAGAAAAACGTAACTTCATACGGCCAGAGAAAATTGCATTGTCCCTTCCATTTTGTTAAAACTGCTCATACCACAGCAGGTCAGTACAGCACTTTTCTTGGGCTTTTATTTCTGCTGCAGAACCATAAAGATGAAACAGCAGTAGTAACAGCTTTAGATATCCTGTACACAAGCCAGGGATCACATATATTTTGAAGAGCCTTTTCTATGTTAAAATTTGAAATATCTGGCTTTAAAATAATTGAAAAAGTCCAATGCATTTGTCAATTCTTGTAGATCTCACAAGCTTACTTTGGAGCCAGAACTTTACATTTTGATGAAAGTCTGAGCTACAAGGTGATAGACTGGTTTTGTGGGGTTTATCTGTATCTTTTATCTTGCAACGGCTTAAGATTGTTTTTCTTCTTACAAGTTCTTGTTTACCTCAATCAGCCATTATACCTTGGATAAGTATGTTGGTTCTCTTTAAAAAAGTGTGGACACTCTTGCAAAAGTTTCTCAGTTTGTCATATTGAATCCACAGACCTCCTCAAATCAACAAAGTATCTTAAGGACATATTATATGCAGGACTGTGAAGTGTAAAGAATACAAACACATGATTTTCTTTACAAAGAAAAATCCCAAAAGTCTTACTTGCATCCATATTGAGGCCCCTTGACTCTAAAATCCGTAAATCCACTTCCCCCAGCTGCCATTAAAAAATCCTCTTGTGGAGGGAGACAGAGGCCACATGTGTGTAATTTAATCTCAGCATTAAGAGCACTTTTCTTTGAAGACTTCAGATGTTAAAGAATATTTGTGAACAAACATTATCTTCGATGATCGCAAACTGCAAAACAATAAAGATATGGCAAAACTGAGGTTTATCCAATTTAAGAAGGATAGCCGCAATTTTTTATAGACTAATGTTTTTCAGTATCAGATATCCATGTTCTATAAGCATTGTCTACTGATACTTTTTATAAATAATGCAGAGGAACATGTTCTGTGTCCCCATACATAATGCACACTCACCCCTGGGCTGCTTGACTTATATTCTTATCTGTCTGTGCAGTCTGCTGCTCAGAGCAGTGATGTGAAATGGACAGTCAATTTCTTTCTTTCTTTCTTTCTTTCTTTGCACCCCATTGCTACACCATCAATATGTTATGAATAAATCTAGTAGTACAAAACTCAGTGCTAATCTCAGGGAAGCTTTGACAAGCATCAATGCATTATGGAGAATGTTTACTGTATACTGACAAAAGAGTGCTTTCTCTAGTAACAAGACGTGGGTCACTAAAAAAAAGGAGAAGCTGAGAGAATTTAGTTCACAAGGACCTTCCCAGGTTCTTATACACACTTTCTATCACGGATAGCAAAATATCAACTGAAAGAGAGTCATTAGATCAGAAGACCGCTGTGTCAGAACAACATGAGTGGGATCTGGAGGATCCCAAAAATAATCTCATGACACAAAGCAAATTTCCAGGCTGTATGAGACTCATGGTGGATGAACATTCTAAGTCAGTTCTTTAACAGGTTTGGACACTCATCCCTCCCCCAGTCCAGTCATCCCTACTGCAAACCCTCTGCTATGACGTTCTGCTTTTCTTTTCCAAATTTCACACCTCTTAGCTCTTAGCTGTCATCCCACAGCCCCCCTACCAGAGCACCAACCTGTCCCTCTCTTTTGCTGCAGGCCTTGTTGAGTCTGTTGGAGTTCGCCTACCAGCCTGGCATTGGAATGGATGCCATCATCTGCCTCCTGCACTGACTCACCTAGAGAAGTCCAGAAGCTCTGTGGTGACTATATATTTTCATTTATCCAATGCTTTTAATACCATTCATTTGGGAATTTTGAAGGAAAGGCCAGAATTGTCAAGTACTAGCACATGCTACAGTGGATTCTGAACTCCCTCACTGGCCTCCCCAGTATGAGTGGAGATAGGACTTTGTCTCCATATGACAAGCCTTTAGTATGAGACAGTTTTTAAGTTTGGAAGGTATGTTACCAACTTTTGAGAACCAGAATATTGCAAGTTTATGCAACAGGAGTTGAATAGCAAAGGTTGTACAATTTTGATGAGGGTAAACTGCTTCTGAACACTTGGAGGACACGTTTGCAATATAAATTTTGTTGAGATAGCTTGAAAAATAAAATAAAATTCTAAAGAATCGTATGTATAGTCCAGACCAAATATTCAACATATTTCCCCTAATTCCTCCAACATTGGGCAGTTAGTTCTAGTAAAAACATTAATGACACTACCTTGGAGTAGATGTCTCAAGGGTTTCAGCCTTAATACACAGCATAAGTTTTCCCCACTTATCTTATGATAACCAGAGAGACAGTATTAAGGCACTAACAGATAAAGCACACTCAACATGGGTTCATCTTAAGTGTCTCTTATACAGTAGGCACCATAATTTATACCTACAGCTACAATCTAATAGAAGGTAAACAGGTTATTATCTATAAGTGAGAGAGAGTAACACTTTTTAATTTTTATCTTTATATATTTGCAGTTCTTAAACATTACACAAGGTGTTGACAAGTCCAATCCTTGAGGTCCAATGTTCTGTAACTTCTGACCTGCCTCCACCAGAGGTTAAGAAAAAGTCAGTGAATGGTCAGAAACACAAAGTGATGTAACTGTCTTAGTACTGGTCAAACGAGAAAAACCGTCGCAGAACGGTGATAGTTCAAATTTAAAAGTTGAGGTACTATGTACGACAAGGGTGCGCCAAAACCTTAGGCTTTTTTAGGGGGGGCAACTATTTTTATTTTCAACAAATAGCCTCCAAGCTGTAAACTGTGGGTAATTCAGAAGGGGTAGGCTACTGGTTGCTTGGAGAGCTTAAAATTATTACTTGTACCCACTGTGGGCTAAAAAGAAAAAACTAAAAGAAATTTAGTTGTAGTATTGCATACAGGTCCATACTGGCCCTTAAAGCATTGGTTGAGAAAGAGAAGGGCATCTTATTAAAGTTTCCACTAGTAAAACTAAACCTGTATGTTTGATATGTTCACTTCACTGCAACACCAATTAAAATTCACCGTGTTAAACGCCATTATGAGAGTGCATGTGCTTGTGAATAATGCCCCTTTACTTTGTGTCTCCGACTGGTTCCTGAGACAGGTTGTGTAGGTCTGAGGAAAGTAGCCCTCAGATATTGACCATTTTGCCTCCACACACAAATCTGAGGCAACTTTCTCCACAATGAGAATTATTAAAACTAAAAATTATTCCAGACTAATAAATGAGCAACTCCAAACATGCATTAAAATGTCCTTCATACTCCATTCAAATCCAGGTTTTAAATTCTGCAAGGACAAACAGAAGCAAATTTATTTCGCTAAGACCAAACGAAGAAAGTCACTGGTCATGTGTTCAGTAAATGTACTGATAAATATTATTTTTTATATTATAGCACTTTTTTAAATAGCTTCATACATCTCAGTCCAGTTGTCAAAAGTGTAAATCACGTTTATCAAGATTTCCTTATGTAAAGGAAAAGGAAATCTAAAGGTTTGATGCTGTCCTTCCTTTACCCATTGAAAATCCAAAAAATAGACATACATGTTCAGCCACCAGTATTTTAATTAAAATAAGTTTGTTGTATTTGATATGCAAATCAATGCATGCAGACGTTGATAGAAGTACCAATCTGCTTAAATATGTGAAACAGTACATAGTTGGACACAGTAACCCCCAAGGCCTTGGCTTCAAGGGATTTTCTCAGTTCGGGTCTTTTTAAATGTTAATAAAATACACTTGGTTCAGATCAGAAGCAATGCAAACAAAAAGAAAAAGGAAAATAAAACAGAAATTCATAATTATATTAACCCTGTGACATCTCTCACCTATATATATATATATATATATATATATATATATATATATATATATATAATTTTTAACAAAAGGATTTACAAGCACTAATATAAATAAATGCAGGTCTCACTAGCGAAACTAATTACATCAGGTCTCGCAAATGGAAGTTTAAACTCCAATAACCATATCACATATACGGCACCAATTAAAAGTTTATTCAGTTTCTTTCATTTTATGAGGACTTTAAATGACACACCTCCAAAGAAACAAAACTTGTTTCTTTCAGAAACTGATTTTATTGGGTGGACCCTGACCCAAGCCCACCAATAGCCACGCCCTTGGCTTCAACACACCTGAGCTCAGTTATTATCTCAATAGCATCTAAGACTCTGGAGGAGTTTACTGCACAATGAGGAGGTGATTCAGTCATTTGATGCAGGTCTGTTGGAACAGCAACATATCTACAAGTTTTTTGACAGGAGATACCCACTCCTGCTTTACAAAGTTCATCAACTTTTGTATGTAAACCTGTTTATGATCTTATATTGAGTTAAAATTGTTACATATTAGATTAGTGTGAGTGAATGTGAAAGCTTAATTGCTCTTCCTTTGCTTATTTTCTTTGTAGTTTCCTTTTCTGCACTTGTACTGCAAGTCTATTGTAAACTCTATTGAGCTAAACTTAAACCACATTATTGTCTCAATGCTCTGTTCATCTATAACAAAGTTCAATGCAAAATAGGCTTAGTAAATGTAACAACTAGTTAAAAGACATTTCATTTAAAGTGCAATTTTACATGTTAAAAATAAAATGTAAAAATTCGATCTGGTTTTATGATCAAACAATGCTGTATAAAAGGAATAAGGAATCTGCTGAACACTAGTTTAGAGAATAGTCTATAGATGACTATTACTTCAAAGGTCTAACATGTTAAATCTAAAACCAGAGACTATCCTTGGTGCAATGAGTCTTCACAATGAGGTGAGAAAATGAAAAAAAAGCAGAACATGTGTTTCTGTTGCTATGCCAACATACTTCAAAACCAGGCAGCATTTTTTTATTATTTTGTCGCCTTTTGGTTCAGTCTCATGTTAAGGAAAATGGTCTATATGTGGAGGATTTCAAATTCATTTTTCCAGTAAAAAGTAGTAATTGAAAAGAGAGGCACAGAGAAGCTTGGGAATATAGAAATAAATGACAATTCAGTGTAAAATATAGTAGTATTTAACTTTATGTAACACAATTGCAGGATTTAGAAAGGTACGAAGTATAAAGCTACTGCTTGTCTTGCCATAAGACATCCTGAATATTACCACATTCTGATTTGTACGATGACATTAACCACCACATTCCACAACATCCCAGTTGCAAGTAAATGTGCTGTAAGTGGAACTTGCTGCACATCAACATCATAGAATTTTTGTCTATTTAATGATTAATCAAAAATATATTGGAATTTAACAACTTGCTAGTATTTCTCTGGATCCACTTTCTCAGAACTAACCTTTCTGGCACTGTCTGAAATATTTTAGCGAGATTTTAGACCATATTGACTTGTTGGCATAAACAAATTTTGTGCAAATTTTTGGGATAATTTTAATCCCCTGCATTTCCTCATCTCACAGATACTCATTGCACTTTCTGGCCAATTGTCTGGGCAAAACAAATGCCTGAAAAAGTCAGTATAAACTCATATGTGCATTTTTTTTTTACAGAAGTGGTGATAATGTCTTGTAATTCTACATCACACTACTCTTTTCACACCATCTAAGAAGACCTACATTTGTTCAGATATGCTAACAAGGCATGGTGAAATGCAGCTATGGCAAATGCTATGTCGGGGATGAGGGCATAATGTGAGACCACCAAAAGAATCATACAAAAATGTTCATGTTACCAAGCAAAGAAGAAAGTCAACTTATGGTATATTGTTTAACCACAACCCATAAAACATACAAACAAGCCTCTCTCAGCTTTAATTTTCAGGAGCAATTATACTTCCCTTACAGTTGAGCTCATGCCATTCGGTCCCTACCTACATCTATCAGCGTAAATTATCAGCCTCAGAAACAGACTGGATGTCATTCAGGCGTTAGATTACTAGAAACTTTTAAGCTTTTACAGTATCAGGGGAGAAAAAAAAACATGTCCTGTTCCTTAATTAATTCCAGTAAATAATTTTAGGGCTTCAAAGAAGACTTAGTGTTGTACTGGTTATGTTTATTTATAGTACAGTAAGTATTTAGATGCATCCCCATTTTTTATGTTTATAGTTGTTTGTGGGTTTAGTATATATGAGATTTTAAGTAAAAATGCATTTTTAACAATAATAGCAACACAAACTGTTAAAAAAATGGTTTGCACAGATGGCTCTGATTGTTATGTCAGCCTAGTATTGCACAAAAAGTGACTAAATAGAAGAACAAAAAATTGTACGTGGGTTGTGGCCTGTGTAAGATATGTAGCTGAACTTTGCGACTTCTGAGTTTCCGAATAAACGTAATTATTATTTTAAGATACAAGAAAAAAAAAACTGTTTCTGTCTTATTGTTAGATGTCCATGTAACACAAAAGTAAAAGTTCTGTCATGCATTGGGTGTATTTCATTCCCTTATTTTAGACCTTTTTTATTTCATACCAAGAACCTGTAAACTATGTGATAGTATTGCAGAAAAGCATAACGATGAATAAAAATGTGTCTGCCTTCTGCATGTTCTTTGTATTCCAAATGAAAAATAATTTGATGGGATGTATAGATTTAAATGCAAGTCCTGAGTTTAAGCTTCCTTTCTGACCTTGCACATGATTGCCTGAGCAGATTCTAGAGATTAAGATTTGATTGACTGTAAAGAAACCTGCTGAAACTTCTCTACTCATGAGGGCAGATTTTAGATTCTGCCCTTATTTGTAATTTCTGCCTCTGGCTTGAGCGACAGCTAATTTACTAAACTGTAATAGCCTCAACTTTTGAAAGCAAAATGGGATCACTTTGGATTTGACTTTATTAAGGCTTTCATCTTAATTTTCTCCATCTATGCTCTTCTGGGGGCTAATGCCATGCAGTATGTGACAAATTAGACGCTTTTAGCAAGCCCAACCTTTCATAATCTCAGTTGCCGTGTCATGCAGCCATTTCTATCCGCTCACCTCCTGATCACACTGCAAGCGCCCACGAGTCTTGTAGAGGCACTGTGTTGTACCAGCAGGGGGACTCAGAGGGATCCGCATTCTGGTTTCCAGCCTGCAGTGAGGCTCTGCTCAAACAGCACCGAGGACTGAAGGCAACTCAGTGTGTGGCAGACAAAGACAAGCAGCTCCTTCATCCTGGTCATGTGAATGTTGCCATAGGGTTGCAATCTCAGACATCCAGTCATGAATGGAAAAGCCTTCAGCGCCTGAGGGTAAAGCGCAGCGATCGTACTAATCATTCTGTTTTTTACTTGTGCACTGTCTCAAACATGTTGTGATGCATTGAGAGTTTAGCTTCATAGGAAAAAGACATTAATATATTAATGATTTGGATTCTGAAACATTTTGAGAGGTTACAGAATATCATAATATCTGGGATGGCACTCAAAGTACGTCATCTAACTTAAATGGAAATTTATTAAAGTGCTGTGGCACTTTGAATTTAATTTCACTCTGTGCATGATTGATTTTAAAAGTTACAAAATGGAGCCTGTTGACATTTAGACATGAAGTTTACAACTTTGCTCCTCTAAAAATTCTTTATGAAATAAAATTATTCTACAATAATGGGAATAATAATAATAATAACAATAATAATAATTTAAATTACTTTTTATATCAAATCCAATCATCGGGTAAAATGATTTGTTTATGACCTGAGACATGCTTATGTCTCACAACTTAAGGATTGTATATAATTTGTTATCAGGTCTTGATGATGTAATTGTGAATCAAAGTATTTGTGTGTCTTTTGTTTCCTTTTTCTTAACAGGGGGACTTCAAAAGTAATAATTTCAGTTTTTTATCACTTTAAACTGATTTTCCACGCTCCACTTTTAAGTTTTAAAGGTTTAATTTTTTACATTTTCCTTCTCTGCTGGAAATTGTAACATTTCACATTCACAACTGAGTTCTATGATCACATAACAACCTTGCATCTGTGAAAAAACGCAAGATGTTTTACTATGCAATGAGGAATTTGCCAAACAACCTAAAACCTGACAGGACACGTTGAACCGAGTTGTTCTTTTCTTGTCAAAGAGGGCGTGTATATCTAACGTTGAGAACATACCGTAGGAATTGGTGACAACAACACACACACTGTGCTATTAGCAAACTGCCCAGTCCTGAAAAACCAGTGATATTCCAAATTTCACTTATTTATCATCTGTCTGTTAAAGAGCCATACACAAACAGGCAAATACTTCTTAAAACCGATGCATAGCATGTAGATACATTTTCACAGTTTTACTACCACAAATGTTTCACTAGTTAATGTAATTTCGTAACAAAAAAAAATGTTAATAGTCTGATCTATATTAACCTCCTCTTATTACTTTAACACTAAATAAAAAAGGCCTTTGGAAAAAAAAAGTTGTCAAAACTCTCCTAATTATGCAAACAGTCTGTGAGAAAGTAATTTGTCTTGCTATAATTCCACCTGATCTTTGAAAGCCTCAGAGAACTTAGCTAAACAAACAGCATTATAATGACTAAGGAACAAAGCCTGCTGGGGAGAAAGATGTGGAGAAACGTGAAGGAGGGTTAATTTAAACACGGAAAATTTCAAAGCGGACTGCTTAAATCATCATCTTCATAAGGAAAAACCTGCACTGTGTTTGTAGGTTTTGCATGAGTGCAAACTGTAGCGGTATGAGAAGGCCCAAGATGATTCTAGAAGAGCAGCAGAGATCAGGAGGAATTTGTTGACAATGCATTTACGTCAATGGTTTTACTTCTGTTGTGTTTAAAATATTTAAGTATAATTACTAACATAAAGTAAAAAATTCCCAAACCACAATTTATGAAAAGGGATACGGTTAGATTTGTGTCACAAATTGCTTGAAGTTTTTTTGTGGTCATTTTTACTTCATTTTTGAACACCTGTTAATTTGTGTAACCCTTGCAACAATGTGGTTTACAACCAGAAGCAACTGATTAACTTTACAAAAGATTTTATATTTTCTCAACTAAAGCAACAAACCCAAGATGACTTGAAAAGTAGGAGCCTTGGAAGCAGAGCAGGAGCAAAGAGAAGGGAGAGTGAGGAAGTTTACACCATCTCCTCCAGCAGTTATATCAGATCAATAGCTAAGTTGGAAGAACTTGAAGCCCCACCAAGGACTCAGTCAAAGTATTTGAAACACAGTATTGTGTATTTTACTGAGACACAGCTCCAATACTTCGATAGCCCTCTGTCAGGTTTTCGGACTATACAAACAGACAGAGATTAAAGAGCAGCAGGAAAAGAAAAGGAGGTGGAGTAGCAGTACTTGTCAACAACAGATGGTACTATCCAGGACATGTTAGTATGGAGTCTCATCTCTGCAGCCCAGACATTAAATTCTTAGTACTAAGTCCACATTTTCTACCAAAAGAGCTCAACAGAGATATTCTGGCAACCACGACAATTGCTGGATGGATCAATGACTACTTGACAAACAGAGTACAGCTTGCGAGACTGAGGCATCGTGTGTCTGACCAGGTGGTCAGCAGAACAGGAGTACCATAGAGGACTGTAGTCTCACTAATTTTACTTTGTACACCCCAGGCCTCCGGTACAAGTAAAAAAGCTTAACAACATAATAAAGCAGAGAATGCACAGAAGGATTAAAATTGTGGACAACCCTGATCATTCCCTTTACCAGCTTATTATACAAATCACGATGAAAAGGTTATGCACATTTTCTGTAGTTACTACAATATTTCATTTCCCTTTGAGATCAATAAAGTATTTTTTTAATTTTTACTCTAAAACATTATGAGGAGTAACACGATAGGAGACATTTCTTTTTCAGTTGGGAAGGGAAACTAGTCAGCATCAATGAGAAGATGAATACAACTAAACAACAGTCAATCTAATCAAGTGGTTATTTGAGTTACTGTCACCTTTTTATCAGCTCAAACCAGTCAGACCATTCTCCTCTGACCTCTGGCATCAACAAGGCATTTTGGCTCACAGCTGTCGCGCTCACTGGATATTTTCTCTTTATCGGAACATTCTCGGTGAACGCTAAAGATGGTTGTGCATCTCTGACTATACATCCCAGTAGATTAGCAGTTTCTGAAATATTCACACCGGCCCGCCTGGCACCAACAACAATGCCACGTTCAAAGTCACTTAAATCCCCTTTCTTCCCCATTCTGATGCTCGGTTTGAACTGCAGTAGATCATCTTGACCATGAGAGAGAGAGAGCGAAGGAAATTGAGACTCTCACAATGTATTAAAAGCCAGAGGACAAACATTTTTTAAGAAAATATTTAAAAACCCCAAGGGTTGAAGCCTGTCTAATATGAAAGAGCAGCTTTTTCCATGGTTCTGTTTTCACCTTTGGAGGGAAAACTCTATGCAGTCTTTTTTTTTCTTAGAATCTCTGCTGGCAGTGTGCGTTTTTCTGACTGTGTTGTGTCAAAAAAACAAACTTAATCTGATGCCAGTTATCTGAAGTCAGCTATGCCACAGAATGTATCTTTTGTTAAAGAAGAACCTACTGGTTATCAGGATCTTATAGAAGCTCTCTAAGTGCTGAAGGCCCTCTAAACAAGTCACTGTATCTTTGCCAGCCCCAGGGGTGGAGGTGGCAAAGTGGAGTGGAGTGTCACCCCGTCGTCTACAGATAAACATTTTTCAAGAAGAATAAAAAACTCAGTCTGCAAAACTGCAGACTCTCTAATATCTGGCTTTAGAACATATATTACATATCTTCATTTTTATTAGTTAAAAATGAATATCAAATGTACTCAACCAACTGTTGAATTCAAATAGCCCATCAATGAGAATGCATTGAAAAAGGATAATCCCTCGTTTGCTTTCAGGTTAAAGCTGTGCATGTGTATATGTGCTGGACAGTACACAACGTACCAGGTGACCATTCACCTGCCACTTCAAGTAGCGTGAGTGTCTTCAGTACGTGCACATGTGAGGCTCGGCATCCGCGCATTTCTTTGCAGAGTGTCCAACATGTGCTGTCATTAAGAAACACACTGAGAGGATTTGCTAAAGTTAGCTCCTACTCTGGTGACGAAGACACCCGCTGTGATCAACGAGGCTTTGTGCAGGACATCAGCAAAGCCCAGCTAGTCAATTAGGATTCCCCTTCGTTCAAGACAAGTTGCAGGGGAAGACATACAATAACCAGGAATGAAAGATTTGAAAGTGTTATAGTATTATATAACTATTTAACATAAAATATTCAGCGGTGGTCATTAAAATTTAAAAGCTACCCTGAGCAAAGAAGGTTGTTGATTCACAACTAGAAATAGTTGAAAAATCTTTTTGTATTTTTTTTGTTTTACATTTGAGCCGATCAGATGTTCCTTAGAGTTTGTGTTTTGCAGAGGTCCAGGATTTAATAGGATTCCAAAATGATGCAAACATGGTTTGAAGTTCTTTAACTAGTAGAAAACATCCCACCCACACCTGGGAGGAGGCACAGAGCTCTCTTCCTAAATCCTCTCTCATCTGTGTATACATTGTGCATGTCTAGAGTGTTTGTTTAGCTTGATAAGGTTTCTTTTCCTTGGAGTAGGAGAAACCTGCCGTTAAACCTAATTTATCTTCAAAAACCATCCAAATCTCATTGCTGCTTAAGTTGTAGGCACAGCAGGGAATTCATCAGGAAACCCCATAAAGAGAAGACCGCCTCAGGTGAGCACTTTCACTTATATGATGTTATGGGAAATTAAAAACTGAGTTAATCTGTGCAATTGATACTTGTGATGATGTATAGAGGATTTTTTAACATTGTTACCCCCTTATGGCCACAATTTCATCTTCTCTTTTAAGAGAAGAAACATACATATTGTGCATTTGTGGCATTCTTTATACAACTCATGATCACAGAATATTGTAAAACAGTTTTGACAGGGAAATTACCGCCAACAGTTCTGTCAGTGACACATTCTGAGCACACCTGAAAGTTACGATTGGTGCCTGGTTGAAATCCCACTATTAGTTCTGGGATGATGCCTTGATGTAGGTCACCTCAGAATACTGGCACCACTTCTACTAAAAGAAAAAAACAAAATCATCAGTCCGCAAAAGTCTTGAAATGCGCCGAAATACACAAACTGTCAAATTAAAAGATTAATGACTTTACATCTCAAGATAGGAACTAATGTCAGCTAATGCATTGTTTTCAAGTGACGGGCTCTTAAAGCGATGCAAAACTGCTTTGCCTTGGGCCACATGTGTATCAGTAAAGATATGATGCTGTGTGCGATCGACTCCCACCACAACTCAAGAACAGGATGCATAGAGATGAAGTTCAAAAGAACTGCCTAAAGGCTTTGACTGTAAATTCAAAGGAAATTAACTTGATGGATTTTACATCAGACAGTTTATTTTGCTGTGCCTAATGTCAGGAAACATAAGTATGATGGGTGACTGGCCAATAGAGGGCTCTGGGATGCCTCACTCACACATCAAATCTTGCACATTTTAAGGAAGGTTCCTCTCGAAGGTCTGATTTTAAAAAGAAAGTACATTTTTATTTGGATCCAACATACATTTCTACACCCCACGAATAAAGGACATCAACCAAGCACAAAAAATATCTACAATTTAAAGCTTTCTAAATTAAAACCTAATATAATACAAAAAAAAAAAGTCTAAGGAAAGAAAGAGTAAAAAATAAGATGCAAGCTAGGAGGGAGAACTAAATCAAATAATGATGTTCGTTTAATTAGTCAATTTAGTTTAGCTTATTGATGTAGAACCAATTCACAACTAATGTCACCTCAAGGCATTCACAAGAAAAAAAAAAGATATCCTATTGAATACAATTATCAAGAAATGCATAATGAAACAAATTAAATTCTGTTCTTTAATCTTGGCAAAAATAAAATACAGTTACACACAGTTTGATTAAAATAGTGATTTTTTAATATGATGCAATTGAATTTAGTTAATGTCAATTAAGGAAATGCTACGTATCAGTAGAACTCAACCAGGCTTGGAGTCATTCCATCCATCCTTTAACTAAGCCTGCTAGGACTTGCAGAGATACGCGTAGGTTGTGAGACATGGGGTACACCCTGGACAGGTGGGCAGTCCATCGCAGGGAAACACAAACTAATTAACAATTTGAAAAGGGCATTAATGTCATAATGTACCAGCAGCGATACCAGTCCTCAATACATTTGTCATAGTGGAGACAACAGCCAAGACTATTAAAGAATGGTTACACAAAATGTTTGTATGCTCAAAAGAAATATAATGGGGAAACAGTTTTCCAAAGAAATCCCTGCAAACTAATCAAGACAGGGTGTGGCCCAAGACCTGGCAGCGTGTTTGGAATTATTCGTAATTATTCTACTCCTTTTAGGATAATCAGAGCACACCATTTTCATTACGCTGTTTGAATTGGTGTCAGCAGTGATGTCTAGCACTATGCTCCACACCTAATGCCCTAAATGTATTTATGCAATTTCAAATAATAAGGAGAGATGAGTTGTGACATAGATGTTCATAAAACTAACACTTTTTTGCACACATTCCACTGGTGTACGCTCCAAACACATTCAGAAATATAACTATTGGGCTTTGCAAACACTTGTGAATGTGAGCCCTTTTGTGTTGGCTGCTTCCTCTACAACCCAGCCCCACATAAGCAGAAGACATGAACGAAATTTAGATTTCAAAGGTGGGGTAGGGCGAGTTTTTTTAACTCTTTGAATTCACCGATAGGTGGTCACGTGGTTCATGTAGCTCTGATAGGTCCAAACATCTCAGCCCGGCAAGTCAGTTTGAATGTCTTCAGGGGCGAAAACGACTTTTTTACTTACCTAACATGAGAGTATGGCCGCAGTGTTTCATAACGTACAAAAAACTTAACAGAAGTAAAAATACCTATTATAGAAAGGAGAATATGTTGCTGTATATGTTTTGATTGAAGACCTGGGATGAATGCTTTACTTTTGTCGAAGACACAATTATTATAATTTTTAATTTCATGCAAACTTAGTTGATTGTGCTTGTAGTCTGAGAACTTTGATTTATAATTCACTGATTAAAATATTCATTTAATTGAAACTGTTTTTCGTTGAAATCACATTACATGACAAAATAACTAAATCGTGCAAAAATAAATGACCAAACGTTAGCTTCTAATGAGTGGCGGTGGAGACAGCCAATCACATAAAAGATCCAAACAACAGAGAGCCAATCAAGTTCTGGTGGGCGGTCTAAACTCAGAGATGCGGGCTTTGGCTTGGCCGGTTGATTCCCGCAAGGTCCTAGCGCTGACAATTTTACTGTTTTTGGACAGTAAAAAGTGGAGGGGACCAAAACGGACATTTCAAAAAGTGCAGGGGACATCTCCCCTGTGCCCCCCCCACCCAAAAAAAAAAAATATTTCTGTGGCAGAAGATAATACATGGATTGATATTAATGCTATTGTTCTACAAAGGCCTCGGAGATTTAGGAAGCTTACTGCAAACACAATATCAGGACAAATGAACACAACAAATAGACCAAACATAAAGTTATGTAAATGATTAAAGCACAATTTGTTTATTGCATAATATTCAAAATGTCATATTTTAAAAGGTAAATCAGAGAAAAGTCCCTCCTTTGAAAACTCATATGCAGTGCATTCAATTGAAGAAAGTTTGCTAATTGGCTTGTATGGCTTACAATATATGCAAAATTCTTTGCGGTCAATATCTAAAAATCTAAACATAATATTGACTGCATGTGCTGTGTTGGTGGCAACATCATGCTTTGGATGTGATTTTATTCAGAAAGTCAGACGGTCAAGTTGACGGGAAGACGCATGTACCCAAAACAAAAGAGCATGGAAAAAAACTTGCTCCAGATTTCCTCAAAGACTGTAGACTGAGCTAAAGAGTCCCTTGACAAGACCATAACCCAAAATAGTTACTATGAAGTAGTACCATACACGTCTGTTATCGAAGCATTTTCATGTAAATGCTAAATGGACTGAATTGATATACATATATAGACCCACACTTGAAGACAGATCTGCAGATCTCTGGGCAACTATACGTACCTTGCCTAGGAGCATATCGACCTGTGAGAGGAATAAAATACAAGTCAAACCCACAAAATTTGGATTCTATGACTACTGTACTGAACCCTATGTGTTAAAATACATTAAATTCTGAAAATTTTTGAAACAAAAGTTACTTCATTAAATGTTAGAAGAGAAACAATGTCTTAGCACTATACAATGTAAAATGTGCCTGTGTTTTTGTTTCTTTCCGTGGCTTTCTATTTGGTAATTCCCAGTTTCTTGAATATATTTCAGTCCAAATAATTCAAAAGCATAAAATAAATAGCAAAATTGAATACTTTTTTCTCCATCATGAATAAATTATAATTAAGTTGTGCATAGTAAGTCTTAATTTTATTGTTAAATCCATTAGTTTCAACAAATGAACTGCACTACGCATGTTTCTTACAAACAAGCTTTTGGATGCACAAGGATGGAAAAGTATCAGTTTATAACAGTTTTTTAAATTTGAAAATCACCATAATTGTGCATTGTATGGTTGCGTTCTGCTTGATAACGAACAAGAGGACTAAAATGAGTCTGAGTAGAAATTTCTGATTCTGCTACATTCTCAAGTGGAGGCATGATGGAAGAGCAAGTTAAGAGCTTCTTGTCCATGTTTTTTTTTAGTTTTTTTTAATTGTACATCTTTTGCATAAGTACGAGCAATTAACTCCCTTAATCAGGAGCTGGAGATGAGCTCTGGCTTTGAAATCCTGCTCTTCTGAGACAGATGTCATTAAAATCAGCGGTGATGCATAATCATCAGTGGTGCATCATTATTTCTCTCCAAGCTCATGCAAAATATGTTTGATTGTGAATGTATGACAATATTAACTGACTGTGGCCAGCGCTAGGATAAGCAGGAGCAATTTATGAATACTATATCTCACAAACAAGTCTTTCAACTCAATTTAGCTTTTTTTTTTTATGATCTAACGGTCAAATTACTCTAAAACAGTAAAACATTTACCCAAATCCAGTATTTTTCAAACAATGTATTTTTCTTTCGGAAGTGGCCTTAGAAGTCTTTGCAGACAATCAGTGCTTATGGTCCATTTCCAGATTTGCAGTTAACTCAATTATCACTCTATGAATTTTCCTTGGCTCATTTGTCTCTTGGAGTTAAATATTGGTATAGTGTAAAGTGCATTGGGCTCATTCTTTAAAGTACCTCTCTAAATTTGCGTTTATGCCTAATTTGGATTCTACATTAGTTGCTTTGGGAACATTTAAAAAAATGACTGGGTAGAAAAAGAAAACCGAGAAGGAAAGGCAGAAGGCAGAAGACAAATGACAAACACTAATTGCTTCATTAATTCTGCTGAGCGTATAAAAGACACAAAGCTCTTTGAGTTAATATTCCTTTGATTTGTAGAATAAATAGATCTTGCATTCTATTGAGGTCAGTAATTTACATAAAGCAGCTGTCAGGATGATTTCCATTAAGCAAAGTCCAAAATTATTTTCAATTACGTCGCTTCGATGTATTTCTTAAATCTAAGATTAATTTTTTAACTATTACAGCTTCATTTAATTTTTTTTATTAATCAAGCTTTGATTTTGGTTTGGAGCTTGTTTAAAACACAATCAGATGAAGAGAGGAGTTAAACACTGAATCTTTTTAGAAATTGTAGTCAGATATGTTCAGAAGTTAGAACAGAAATAGCAGCCAGCAAAGATGCTTACGTGAAAATAATTTGTCGTGCATTGGAAGAAAAAACAAAATTCCTTTTTTTTTTTTGATTTATCTATCATATATGTATGATGTATTTATGGGGTCAGATAATGTTTAAAAAGAGAGGGGAAGACTTCTTTGTCAAAAAATGAATGTTGGCGCCAGGGGAGACATTCACACATTCAATAGTGGGTTAATGGAGTTATGCAAGACAAACTAATATGTGTTATAAATGAATCTAAATATAATGAAAGTAAACTTCATCCTAAAAGCACAAAATATACAATAATAATGATTAAAATAATATAAAATATATTTTTTGGGGGTTTAGATCCCTCAGGATTGGTCATCTTTTAAGTAGCTCTCAAGCCGGAAAGATCTGGGCACCCCTGGAATAGAGAATTGCGATTTAACCATGGGATGCTGGAGTGGGACCAGGGTTTTTTCATGGCGGCACTAAATAAAAGAATGAAACAAAAAAAAGGGCAATGAATCTTTCTCAATATATTAAGTTAGTAACTGAGCCACTGGTTGCAAGTTGCAGACTGCAGATCTATCAGATGAAAACTGTGATCCAGTTACAGCCATGACCGAAGCTAAACTTCTAACGCCTAATTATTGATTTATTTGTTAAAGTGAAACTTTGAAGCTGCAGAAATTAAATTAGTACAACAGAACAATAGGTATGATTTCCGTGCAGGCGCATATCATATGAAGCTGATCCAGAATTTTCTCTTTAGTACAGGAGCCGTAACAGGGGCCAGGGCCAGTGTCCCCTGTTGGTCCCTGCATACAGTAAGGCATAAAGTGGAATAAATTTTTATGGTTTAAACAGAGACAATTTTACATTAATTAAAGCTGCACATGTTTTTGATTGTGTCTCTATCAGCTTTACACATCTACATACTAAAATCAATCATACTAGATGTGCCTCTATAAACCACCTTTTTCATGTATTCCGCTGAAGCTCAACTGGATTAAGCTCCAAACTTTGACAGGGCTAATCTATAACACAAGTACACTTCTATTCAAGCCATTCTATTATAGCTCTGGCTGCAATTGTGGCATCATTGTGCCACTGGGATGATTTTCCGTCTCAAGTACTATGTTGGCTCTGATATGTTTTCTTCCCTGCTTTTGCTGGAAATCATCCAACCCTGTTTCACAGTTTGCATGGTGGCTTCAGATTACCGTTCAATGTTATTATGTGTGCTTTATACGGCAAGTAAATCAATAAATAATTCTACTTTTGCATAAAAGGCCACATTTTTTGATAGACATTTCTCCTGCCTTATTTGGATCTCTGCAGCTCCTCCAGAGTTATCAAGGATCTCTTTACCTGTTTGTATGATTGATGCTCTCCTTTTCCAGATGTAAGTTTAGATGAGCTTCTTGGTAGGTTTGCAGTTGTGCCATCCCATTGTCCGTAACTTGGATGACAGATTGTTTTCTAAACCAAACTGTTTAACATGAACCAAAGCTTTATTGCTGATCTACTGTTGTGTGTGATGTTTTTGTCCAAGACAAAAATGGCAAACGTTATATGCATGCAGAAAATCAATACAGAAAACCTTAAAAATAAAATCTGAGTCGAAAAACGTAAAAAAGCATACTTTACATTTTGTAATACAAAGCATGGGAAAATTAATTTCTTACATGTACAGTTACAGTATATACTGAAATCATAAAATTTCAGGGGATTTCTACACACATCCTTAGCAGTGTTGTGCAAAAATGTCAAGGTTACTGTATGTGTAAGTTAATTCAATGTGTACAATGTAATTTTAATTAGAAAATACATACAATATCCATATAGACACACTAAAATAAAGGTAAAAAAGTCAAGTGTAATTAAGTATTAACTATTAAAAATTACCGTAACAAAAAGCAACAATATTTAATGATCAGTATAAAATATTTTACGGGCGAAATCCAGCCTTTCGCCTTGGAATTGTTTGGTAATTTAAGACATTGAAAACTGTTCATTTCTGCAGTTACTTTTAGTAGTATTTTTTTAATGGATTACTTTCTTTTCCCAGTTTAAACAACTTGTAAAGGAAATACATTACAATTCTGATAGACCTGCTCCTATATCTGTTGTTTTAAAAGGATTACCCAGGGCCGTGACTTATATATGCAAGATTATGTTCTTCAATGGATTGGAGTTAAAGGTATAATATAATATGAGTTGCAACATTTCAGAATCCTGCTCTGGAAACGGTGACGAGTGTTGAGGAAACTCTGCGATCCTGGAAGTCTGAAAGGAAGCCAGAGAGAATCAGACCAGACTCTAGTGCTGATGATACTTTTTTCTTATTTTTTTATTTTATTTTTATTTTTTACAGAGGAGTCGTAAATCGTAATAAAATAGTGGTCGGACTTTCTTTTCAAAGTTCAGTGTTTAGATTAAATGACATTATTCCCACACCAGCTCACTAACTGTTCCACCTCTGCTCTTCACATTCATTGACAAAGCAAAAATTCCTTCAAACTCCTCAGTCCTTTTCTGTGCCATTGCTTATTGTGTAATGTATTCCCTGCTGTGTGATTTACAGAGAATCGCAAATCTACTTTTGTAAAGTGAGGTTTCATCTGTAAGCAGAGGGAAAATCCCTATAACTGGGTTTGGGATGGCTACAATAAACTCTGCCTAGGCTTTCCAGTGAGAATGCGAGGAGGTAAATAGAACATATGCATGAAAAGAGAAAATGTGCTTCATAGTTTCAGGCCAGGATTCAATTCCGGGGGAAGTCCTCCTGCAAGAAATCAGTGCTAAAAATTGCTCTACTGTGCAGCCTCTAAAAGTCTGACAGTTTGCATTGTGCAGTCTTACACAGGTTGCATTTAAGTGTGAAATACAAAGTTTGAATTGTGTCATATGTTCAAATGACGTATAATTTGTTTTAAATTGCACCTTGTGTGCTAGGCTTTAGATTATAGCTAATGTCTCACCTTCTTGACCCTGTACTTACACATCTAAATACCTGACGTCTTAAGAAAATCCTGTTTTCATTTTCATGTGCATTGCTCTTGCTTAATGATGATGGATTAAAAAAAGAATACATTTTATTAGTTGCATATGACTATAATCTACTCTTTAGGAAAGAAGGATTTTTTTTTCTCCAATGGATTTGCGGGAATAAGAATTTATATCTACTGTCATTTATTTGTGCTTTTCTTTTTTTGTTTTTGCGATGTCACACTTAAAGCAATATAAATTGAAGGTGTACCTATTTATTGGACTGATCACATAATATTTGGTGCCTATTAGCCAACGCTGGACGAATGAACAGTGAGACCTAATACACAGATTAACTTCCACTTTCTCATTGATACGCATTTTCTAAGTTTTGCCAAATTCATGGATTTCACAGCTGCAGAGCTTTTCCCCGTCTCTCAAAACATCTTGATGTGGGTGTGCACTGGAATTAGGAGGGCTCAGGACAGATTAGTTAATTATAGACACCTGCAGTCTAAGCATGACCTTGTGTTGTCAGGTGTTGCAGCATGAGGAAGGGCTGTTACCACAGACAGAAAAAGGTGGAGCTGCAAAGACAAATGCTTTGCCATGTGCTCCAATATAGGCTTTTCTCAATTTATGCATGGTCTAATGCAGGGGTGTCTAAAGACAGTCTGTAAGCACCTGTAGTTTTCATGTTTTAGTTCTCTTCCAGGTTCAACACATCTTAATAAAATTTTCTAAAATTTTAACTCGCTAAGAGGTATTTGACCATTTGAATCAGCTGTATTAGAGCAGAGAAACAGGCCACCAGCCCTTGAAGAATGTAGCATGCCATGCCTGTTCTGTGACAGAGGTCTTTAAATCAAGGCCTGGGTTCCTGCAACATTTAGATCCGTCTACGTTTCAACACTGCTGAGTCAAATAACCAGTTCAGTGGCAGGATTCTAGAGAACTTTACTGCATACAGAGGAAGTGATCAGCCATTAGATTCAGGTGTGTCCGAGCAGAGACAAAAGCTAAAAGCTGCAGGACATCAAACCTCAAGGCAAGAATTTGAGGACATGCTTCTCTACGGATTTCAACACATAATCATTTTAGAAACCCACAAACTTGTGAGTCAAAATGCAGCTAATATGCCAAATAATGTCAATAAATAAATAAATGTTTAGGAGTCCGCAACATATGGTTTAGTTCATGAGTGTAAAAGAGACTCCCGGAGCCACTAAGGTTCAATGTCAAAGCTGGTCTGAGGAGATATGACTCTGCAATGCTTGACATAATGCATAAACTGAGTCACTCTACGGACTGACTGGCTTCTACAAAGGCAGTATAATAATGAGTTGAGTCCATTAATTTGATTCTGAGCTGGGAGCTGTGAGAAAAGCATTTTGGGCTTTAATAATAAAGCAAGATGAAAAATTTACTCTATGCAAACTCTCAAATTGTTAAAATATCTCACATTTTGGTACCGTTGAGAGTCAGATTGTACAGAGCCATCTTAGGCTCTAAAAAAGGGGGAAAAATCTAAATAAATTGTTTACGTATGTTTACTTCAATCAAAACATTTAAAATATTATTTTTGCATTGTAAATGTACATCTACATTTTGAAAATTGAACATAATGTGCTGAATTCACTCGCTTTAGAGCAGAGCATTATATGAAGCACACAAATGTTGTTAAATATACAAGTCAGAGCCCAATTTTTCCAGCTAGTTTTTAATTCCTGCACAACCTAAACCTTATGCAGCTTTTATTATTAGTTTTAAGATTTATGTGCAACTTTTTGACATGCATACACTTCTGGCAACAGTAATTTCTGAATTACTGATCAACTAAATTGAAGCAAAAACACTGGAAAACAGAAAAAAATCAAACAAACGAAAAGTATAGATGAAGATGAAAAAAAAATGCACCCAGGGCTTTTCACTTGCTTGCTAATCTTGGCATGGTGACTCCACCCTTCCTGTCTGGGAGCCTTCAGTCACACCTCCACTTAACCACTTTACCTCACAGGGCATCACAGCTGAAAGAGCAGGCATCTTTGACTTTGATTGGGGATATACGGCAAGAAGTGACCAGCAGATTTTTGTTTTGCAACTAAAAGGACTAAAACATTTTTACTAACACACAAGCCATGACTTTGCAAATGCTTTCAAAGGTTGTGTGATATCACCCAAATTGTGCAGATATTGTCCTGACTAATAATACAGCTGGTAAGTATTATTATTAACGTTTGTCGTTGTGGTCTTGCGGTAAGATGGAGGATTGTTACCTGGGATGCAATAACATCTATTCCCTGTATTACCATGCATACAAATACTTGAATGGTTTTCATGCAGATCTCCTTTCTGATGCATTGGTAAATAAAGCATTTTTCAGTGATTGTACTATAGGAAATCTTACGGTCTGTTACTCGATCAGCACTGCGTTGCAAATACTTTGTGTTTAATGGTAACAAAGTTGCTGTTGCTGTCCAACAACCATTTAGTAAACCAATATTACATTGCCTACTAACCAGTAATTAATAGCTTTGCTTTTTAAAATGAAGTGTGTTGTTTTTTTGATCATCCAGTCTCTAAAGTATGTTGTGTAGTTTCATGAAGTCTAATTAGCAATGTTCTGCATATGACATTCAGGCAGGTTATGTTAACACCTTGACTTTTTACAAGAAGCCCATTTTCTGTTACATAACCCAGCCACTTGTGAGCTAATTTTATCCTTTCTAAATCGCTTAAGTCTCATTACTGCCAGAGCACACTGTATCAGACAGCCTTGATTGACTTGGGCACTGCCATGTCCTCCTGATGCATTCCACTTCAGTATTTTTGTAAAACAGTTAATCAAAATTATATTAAATAAAAAAAATAAAAAATAATATATATATATATATATATATATATATATATATATATATATATATATATATATATATATATATATATATATATATATATATATATATATATATATATATATATATATATATATATATATATATATATATATATATATATATATATATATATATATATATAAATATATATATATATTCACTGTTGGCCATAAGTTTTTA
>JAVLVB010000157.1:934710-983729 GCA_032876305.1 Orestias chungarensis | reverse complement strand
ATATATATATATATATATATATATATATATATATATATATATATATATATATATATATATATATATATATATATATATATATATATATATATATATATATATATATATATATATATATATATATATATATATATATATATATATATATATATATATATATAAATATATATATATATTCACTGTTGGCCATAAGTTTTTATCGGCAGGCAGGAATGTGTTTTAGTAAACTAAACAATCTTTGGTTTTGTTGTACATTTTGCTGCTGAAGTTGATATTGCATGTGTCATTGAGGTCAAGGTGGTTAAAGCGCCCGCTGGGATTCACTGTTACATAACTCTGTACGTCTATGTTCTCCAGGAGATTTAAAGGCTGCTCAGTGGAGTTGATCTTTAGTCAAAGAGGCTTTGGCTTAGACCACAACAAACCTGAGCCTTGTGTTGCTTTAAGGACAAAGTGAGGATAGAGAGTTAGAGAAGTGCATATTAGGATGGAGGAGCTTGTTAAATTGCACTAAACAACCAGAATTAAATTTTGCAAACTCAAAATAAACAGTGGAGAGCTTCAGTGAACTAAGTGCTGAAAAGGGCCTTTTGTTAGGAGTTTGGCAACATTATCTTCCAGAAGCCAGTTATCTATTAAGATCGTACACATCTTTCATGATAATTTGTATATCTTCGTTACATAGAATATCTTAAATTTCCATTAATTATAATGCAAAGCTGAATAAACAAGATATATCATAACCTTGGGCTAGGGCAACCATTAAATTAAATCTGTTTACTGATAAAGAAATTCAGTTTATTGTATTTATATTGTGAACATTTGTAAAGAAATATAATTTATTTACAGGACAAAGTGGTGAAATTCATGATCAGTAATTTAAAATCCAATTCAGCCACATTTATTTCAAATACACTCACAGCATTCAGACTAATTAAAGCAACATTCAATTCTAATAGTACTACTGTCAAATTTAGTAAATCACTCTCTTCTTGTCCTCTCAGTAAGTCTGCACTGAGAGGAATAGTAGAAGGAGAATGTAAATGGCAGTTTTGTTGGTGGCTTAAAAGGGAAACACAGTCAAAAGTAATGACAGACTGCACTGTTAGTGAAAGGTAGGGTTTTGTGTATTTTCCAGGCGAACAATCTCTTTATGCTGTTATGAAAATGCTGTATGTATGACAAACAACTTTAAATAAATTTATATTTGCATCATAGCTGTATTAATGTATTGGCCTCTGTCTCTTTGGATATTGATATGTTGCATAAATAGAATGCATTAATTGTTCTTCTGAAATGCAGCTGCTATTTAATATAGGACTCTTAAAATGTTTCCACATTGAGGAAGCCACTGGAAAATGGTTAACAGCAATCAGTTGTGTCAACATTTTTATTAGCTAATTTTTATTAACTATTTTTTAGGTATCACTGGTTTTAAGTAAAGCATAATATTAACCATCAAACAGCATCAATTGTTGTCTTCCACGATCTAGAAAAAGGTGACTAACAGGGGCTATCCTAGTGTTGATCTTAGTGTTAAAATTGTTATACAGAAGAAGACAAAAAGGAACAACACAAAACACATGTTATGAGTTTATTGGGAAATATAAAAGTGGTGCCAAGGGAAAACAAAAAAGGCTAAGCAGCTGGAACAAAGCAGCAGAAACTAAGGTAAAGCAAAGAAGTCAACACCATAAACTGAAAAGAACGATGTAAAAGCATGAAGCACGGATACTAGAATAACAAGGCAGTTAGACACAAGATGTGGAACTTTGAAGACCCCTGGAAATCTATAAGAATGCTGAAAGTTCAGATTCAAATATAGTTGAGAAAACTAGAAGGAACATTCAAGAAAAAAAAAAAAAAAAGCCAAAATCTCATTGAACACAAAAGATCAAATCAGGGAAATATTTCCTAAAAAGAAACCAAAAAAAATAATAGTACCGCTACTTAATACCAACTCTTCTGCCTGTATATTTTTCAGTGCCATCAAAATGCAGAAACAAGTGGAGGTCAGGATGAGCGAAAGCCACATAGACCCAATCGTGGAGACTCCTGAGAATCCATGTAGCAATATCTGTGAAAAGATAATGAAGAACATGGTTCTCACTCTCACAATCCTCGGTAAGTCTATTGGTCCTATACTGCCATCAGTCTACACACAATCCATTTATCTTCAATTGTCATATATCCTGTTCAGGGACTTACAGGGGCTAGAAGTATATTTCAAGCCATAGACTGGTTTGACATGAATTGGGTCGCCAAAAAAGGGCGACTAGAGCAAGTGGATGAATTAAAAAGCTCCAGTGATGATTGATTGTTCCCTGCAGGTTTCAGACTCTGCATAGAATCGATCTATTCCATCTTTTATATAATTTGTTCCTGTTAATAGCATAAAAGCATAGAAATAAAGTTTATATTCGTGTTCATGTTTATTTGATTAAAAAGTATTAAAGAGATCTGAACTCTACTGTACAGTAGGTCATTATTGCATGTGGCTACAATGTTTGATTTAGTTTCCTATATGGGATTTTGGTGTTTTTTCTTTTGCCAACACACGGAACATAACTTTTAAGTCAAATGTCTCAATTGGTGAGCACCATTTGTCCATTAACAAGAAAATAAATCTGCATACGGTGGGACTGGTTGTCTCCCAAACGCCCCACTAAAACCTACAAATAGGAGATGTAGGACACTTACATTTTAGCTCGAGTGTGTTCACATAAGTGAGTGGACATTTTTTCTATGATGTTCCTTGCTCCATGAAAACAAACAAAAAATCTGAAATATTGAATAAAATAAATGGATAAATAGACAAGGATGAATTGCAGGATGTTTGTGAGAGACTTCTGATATTTAGGATTTTATTAATGTATATTTATATCATCGTTACTAATGACTCAATAAAATACAATCCATGTGAGAGGTCACCTCTGATTTCACAAAGCCAACACACACATGTCTCATTACTTAAGAGGAAAATTTCTTCCAGTGAATCCTTATCCAAAGTAAACACACGGCGACTGTTAAGGAATGCTTTACTTATTAGCAACGACTGTGATCCAGTTCATCATCCTTGAGCATATTTTTGTGTGCTATCTTGCAGAGGGATCTACAAAAAATGGGAAGTTGTCTATTAACTTTCATGAATGGGGAAAAAATCGAATTAATTATGAGTAACTCTGTACCAGAACCAAAATTGAATTTTACCTATTTAACATTTCGCTCATCGTCTACTTAAAAAAAAAAAAACATCGGCAATACAAGCCAATAGTCTTGTGTTTCCTTCTGTACCTACATGTGCAATCAGTGCAGAACAAGTGCTGCACCTGGCTCCAACAATTGCTCCAGCTGCTGCCTGTCTTTGGGCTCTGAAAGGAACTCGGAACATCAGAGAAAAATGTACCCACGCATTTTGAACACATTTTAGCTCAGATGTAACAGAGTTTAACCTTTGCTGTATTGGACTCGTTTGTAAAAGAAAGCATCTCGTAAGACAGCATTTACAATTTTTCATGAGCTTTTCAAATTTAAATACACTCATTATTGGCCTAAATTTTCATAACTTTAATTGCAATTCTTATTTGTGGATTTATCTGTGCAGAGGTAGGTAGGGAAAAATAAAACTAGACTGGAGTCATTCATTTACTTTCAAAGTCCACCAAATCTATGCTTTTTGTGTCACTGTGTCGTTTGTGGTTGATGTAAACTAAAAAGAATGAAATGATAATTAAGTGAGATTCTGTTTGCTGAAAGAGTCTTGGCATATTTCTTCTGGACATATGTGTTCACATAACAGTTCAGATGTTTTATTTGATGCCTTACGGTCACAAGGCTTCACGTTTGACATGTGGTTTTGTAATTTTTACAGGTGTGTTTCTTGGTTCCATTACTGGAATGCTTCTTCGGCACATATCGCCCCTTCCTCCTGACGTTATATTGATCATTGCATTCCCTGGAGAGATTCTAATGAGGATGCTAAAGATGCTTATTTTGCCTCTTGTTGTTTCCAGTTTGGTCACAGGTGGGTGAGATTCAGTTTCTGTGCAGAATAACATGTTCTGCTGAATTTGCGAACAAGTGTCCTGGAATGAGATCACATTGTACATTGTACTTGCTGATACCTGGGAGCTGGGTTGCAACAGAGGAAAAGAGTTTATCACGTTTAATTTTTAAATCTTTTGTTTGTTTGGCCAAGTTCGGAAGATTTTATTTATTTAATATGTGCAGTGTGTGTATTTTACAGCTGGTGTTGTTTTTCTGCAGCGAGAAGCTACTTTTCTGTCCAAAACTCAAAGTTAAATTTAAGGCATTGAACTTAATATTTTTCTCTTTTTTTATTAAATAGGATGAGTAAAGTTGAAGGCTTCAAATAAGAATTAAGACCTAATAAGACCTAATATCAAAATACAGAAATATTCTCATATCATATATATGTATGTATTTTTATTCACACACATCCCTTAGATGTTTTGTTTTTGTTTTTATTAAATAGTTTAATTATTTAGTTTTAGTTTAATAATTTCTTTAGGCTTTGACACAATGTTGATTTTTTTGTTGCACCTATTTATGCTTCTTTCTTATCATACTTATATATGCACACAGTTTAATTTTAAATCATTCTCGATGTTTTTTTTTCTTTTGTTTTTATTAATTTACACATTGATTTAAATTGATGTCACTTTGATTCTGTATCAAGTTTTAAAGGAATTTATAAATAAAACTGGGCTGGACTGGATTTAAGAGCTGTAAGTCTGATCAAACCGAACAAAAATATTAAATCAGTAAAAGTAACTTTACAAAATTGTGGAAAATTTTGATAAAGCCTTTTTTTTACTTTCCAACAGGACTCGCAGGTTTAGATGCCAAGTCCAGTGGCCGCTTAGGTTCAAGGGCGATGGTGTACTACATGTCAACAACAATAATTGCAGCTGCCCTAGGAGTAGTCTTGGTGCTGCTCATCCATCCAGGGAATCCCAAACTGAGAGCTAATCTCGGGTCGGGAAAGAAGAACGATGACGTGTCCAGCGTTGATGCTTTATTTGATCTTATTCGTAATCTTTTTCCGGAGAATCTGGTACAGGCCTGTTTTCAGCAGGTAGGAGTCATACAGAGAATTTTCTCTCACCATATAACGTGATGTGTCAGCTGCTCCCACTTATTTCTTTTTTTACCAGTTTTTTTTTTTTTTATGTCTTCCCTATCCAGATCCAGACAGTAAGCACCAAAGTACCGGTGCCAACCAACAGGACGAGAGCACCTCCACAGTTCACAGTTAAGAGGTCACTTCAGTTCAAGAGTGGGATGAATGTCCTAGGTGGGTGCAATTTTAAAAACAAACCTACACTGTTTCTGAAAAAGGTTTTCAGTCTTTTTTAAGAAGAAAAAAAAGAAGAATTGATGTACATTTTTTTGTTTAAAGTGTTTAATTTCTGTATGTAAGAGCTAAACATCCCTTGTCATTTACTAATGATTAGTAAAAAATAAAAATAAAAAAAAGGTGAAACTTGTAAAAAAATGTATTTTATTCAAACAAAATCAACATCAAACATATATTTTGTATATAGGGCTGATTGGATTCTTTGTAGCTTTTGGAGTTATCATGGGGAAAATGGGAGAGAAAGCCAAGCTGATGTTGGAGTTTTTTAACGTTCTGAATGAAATCGTTATGAAGCTTGTGGGCGCAATTATGTGGTGAGTGCAGAATTTCTCTATTAATGTGTAGAGTGCATTCATTCTGAAAGAGGGGAAATTATTTAACAATGGTGCATTATATCTCTTTCCAGGTACTCTCCTTTTGGTATCGCCTGCCTTATCTGCGGAAAGATAATCTCCATTGCTGACTTGGAGATGGTTGCGAGGCAGCTTGGGATGTACATGGTGACTGTGATAGTGGGCCTAATGATCCATGGAGGAATTTTCCTTCCGTTAATATATTTTGTGATCGTAAAACAAAATCCATTCACCTTCTTTATGGGAATATTTCAAGCCTGGGTCACAGCACTTGGAACGGCATCTAGGTAAGATAAACGTTTTATTTTAATGTTCTACAGTTTTACCTCTTTATCTTGTTGCAAATATATTGCATAATAACCATACAGTGCTGTAGATTAGCAACCAATGTCTGTAGGAAGAAAATAATAGGCTAGTTCCTTTCTAAGCAAAACACAAAAACGTTTTTGTTTTTTTGTTTCTTTAAAATTTGATGTAATAATGCTTCTTTAAAACCACTTATCAGCAACAATTCCATTAATATTTTAACTTTATGAACCTTTTGAAAATCTTTGCTGCAGCCTTTTTTATGGTATTTGAGACTGTTCATGCAAACTTAAGGTTTTTAAGTGATCGCTCCTTTGCTAAGATTACAAAAAAGTTAACACTCTTGATTAATGATAATTGACAAAACTTATTCATAGATGCAGCAAACTAGTTTTTGGTGTTGATTTCTTTTGCAGTTCTTTAATGAATACAATATACTAACATATTGTCACAGCCTGTAAGGAATGATTAGTTATTTATATCAGCAGTGTAATAGATATTATGAACTTTAAAGCAGGCATGGGCAATTTTATCCAGCCTGCTAAATAGTTGCACATTACTATTTGTAGTTGCTCGCCGTTCTTGGTTAATACACCCTGTCCAATAAAACTTAAATGACTGTCTAGCATAGTAACAGAGATTATTATTTTTTCTAGGTTTTGTAATAAATTATTGTGAACCATGAAACTTAAATATCACTGTAATCATCGAAACTACTTTTGGTCTTTCGTTTTTATCAGTGCCGGAACATTGCCTGTCACGTTCAGATGCTTAGAGGAAAACCTGGGCATCGACAAGAGAGTGACACGCTTTGTCCTCCCCGTGGGGGCCACCATTAACATGGACGGTACGGCACTCTACGAAGCAGTGGCTGCCATCTTTATCGCTCAAATGAACGGGATTGAGCTGGACTGGGGCCAGATAGTCACTGTGAGGTGAGATACAGAAAGTGGATACACAGAGACATCATGATTTCATGGCAGCATGTTGGAAACACATGTCACATTACTGTAATCATCATTTTAAAAATGCCTATTCTAAATGATACTATTTACCAAATCTTTTATTTATCCTTGATTACACTTAATATGTTCTCAAATAATTAACATTATGTAATCTGGTCACTAATGGAAAGGATTTTATCATTATTTATTAAATGTTTACTTTCATATTACAGGTCCTGTTTTGACACCTTGGTGCCTGGAGTTTTTGAAAAACAATCATTTAAATGTCCAAAATTGCGTTTTGAATCTTTTATTTATCAAATTTATATATATATATATATACATACATATATATATATATATATATATACATGTAATGACTGCAACGAAATATGAGAACATGCAACTTTTTTACCTCTTTTGCTAACAACTGAATTTGTCTCCTGTTTAGCATGACAGCCACCTTGGCCAGTGTTGGAGCTGCCAGTATTCCCAGCGCAGGACTTGTGACCATGCTTCTAATTCTCACAGCAGTAGGGCTACCCACTCAGGACATAAGCCTCCTGGTCGCTGTTGATTGGCTACTGTGAGTTCTACACCAACACTGATTTAATTTATGAAAACACAATGAATTTACATAACAGAAATTCCAACTTAACATAAAGGCTATAAATTCTAGTTGTTGTTTGTTTTTTTGTTTTTTAATTGTTGTTTGAAAAACTTTGAAAGCTGTGATCTTTTTAATAAAGGTTTTTTTTTTTTGCTGTAGTGGCTTTTATTCAACAGTAGATAGCAAAGATGTAGGGGGAGAGAAAGAATCTAAAAACAAAGAGTAAATGGGACTGAAATTGGGGACAACTGAACTGAGGAATGTTACCTCTAAACCATATTATACCCCCACCACATGCTTTAAAAATGCTTATATAAACTCACCTTTGAGAGCTGTAAAAAAAAAAAAACTAATTTTCATTAACCTAAAATCAGCCTGCTGGCTTTATGACAGCAAACTCCATTGCAAGTAATGTTTTTAATACCATATTAGCATTAATTTACTTTTTAAATTTGACATTTCTGCAACAGGAATATTTTTTAAGTAATTTCTAAAATATTCACGCATCTGTCATGAAACAAACAGGAACTGGACCAAACTGTATATCAGACAGTGATTATGTCATAGTAATAGATTTATTAAACATAATAACTTCCACGAGCATGAGGAAGTAATATACAAATGGACAATAAGGACAACAAGGAACCATAAGGAGAATAAGAATCCGGCAGTGTATAAATTATTAAACTAGGTTTATATACTGGGAGTGTGAGAGGTGGAACAAAGGAAATGACTCGATTACATAACAGATTACAGGTGTGTGTGATAATGGGGGAAGTAAACTGAGGGAGAACAAAACAGCAACACTAAACTGAAAACTTAACATAAACAGTGAGACCATGACAGCATCTTTAATGGTTGTGTCTGTCATCAGCAATGGGCATGCAAGAGGTGTGAACACTCAGTACAGTTAACCAGAATGTCATACAGTGCACATATATAGATATGATAAACCCAAATAGCAAACGTTTCACGTCCACAAGGAGAATATGCACTATTCTTCAAATTAAGTTCCAGGCGTGGCCAGGATTTGATCCCAATCCATAGTTGTTATACCAATTCTTGTTATGTAACGTTTGATTTAACCAACCAGGGCTTTAATTGCCAAATGATAATGAATCCTCTCTTCAAAAAAGGGACATGAACAGATAGGTCAGTTTCAATATGTACTACAAAAATCTGTTTATCTAGGTAAATCATGGCAAGGACAGCTGAGTTTTAACCATGGCTGCTTAATGGAACAACACTGATGGTTTTAATTTGATGTAATAATTTGCTCAAAAAATGTTTTCTTTCTATCATTTGTCAAAATACAGCGATCGATTCCGCACCTCCGTTAATGTGGTTGGGGACTCCTATGGTGCGGGTATTGTTTATCACCTTTCTAAAGACGAGCTCGACATGTATGATGCCCAACAGACCCGGATGGATGACTTTGAGATGGCAAAGACACAGTCATTCTTTGATAACAACACTAACCAGAATATGTATACTCAACACAACTCAATCCTGATAGAGGACTGCAAGGTACATTTTACATTAACGGACATAGAGACTTGTATGTAGAGATGCCCCTCAGCTCTGTGGTTGTCCTATCTGTGTGCTTGTTTCATTGTTTCAATTTAAAATGATCCCTTTATGTGTCTTTGGTCATAGAACTTGTCATATTTTCATTTATGAAAATATATTTTAAAATGGTGAACATCTAAAATAAATATGTTTATATTTATTTGCTCATCCATATTTGGTATGAAATAGCAGTTTTTGTGATACCAACAAATGCAAAGTTTGTACTTTTTCAGTGTTGGGTTTTATTATCAAAAGGTCACACAAATTCAAGCCCTTTTCTTGTGAACGGTATATTTATTTTTGTTTTATTGTGAAGTAATGTTTCATTTGCTTTTGTCTAATTGGACATGTATTAATGGCAACCCTAACCATATTACATTTGTCAATCAATATTTTCTTTTTAAGATCTTTTTGCAGCCAGTGGTATACATAAAGACTGCTAATTCACCATATATCATCACAAGCGATGCATTACATTCATAAATGCCTCTCTCAGAATTGTTGCTGTAGCTGTCTTTTTGAAAACAGTAAATTTTGTTGACACTTCACAGCCTGTTTATTACAATAAGTATTGTAATTCGGTTGGGGAGAGAACCCATGAAATACATGACCAACTATGGAGAACTGTATTGATGTTCTCGTTAAGAGGAACTTGTAAACACAACCACTGTATCCATCCAATTGTGTATGATATGGCATATTTGTCTTTTGTACATATTTACCAACTAAAGTTAAAATGACACTGGCTTGAATGAAATGAAGAAATGGCTTCTCTTCCCACAACAACTAATCAATTGTTTATAATGGTGCCTTGGTCCAAATAGTTGTTCTTGATAATTGCTTACAGGTCAAAAATGGAAAAACTGGCAACACTCCAGAGTTCTCTATGGTTGAGGAGGATCCGTGGAATTTCAAGTAATGCAGATTCAGCATTTTAGCCTGAAGTTGACCAGCTTTTATTTTCTGAGGACACAAATGTAATAAAATAAACAATCTAATGACACTGAGAAACTGAGATGATGTGGAAAAGAAAGATGGAATGGAAAAATCTTCTGCCATGACAAAGTGTTGACATTTCAATGAAGAAGTCAATTGTTCTACTAAGTAACCACTGGAGGATGCAGTGCTTAACAACTTTAATTTGATCCTATGTCTGGAGGTTTATGCACACCAACAAACTGGAATGAACTTGTATGCTTCAAGCAATACTTCAGATGACTCAAAGAGTTGGCTGACGACACTCACAACGTCACTCAGGGTTGCTTCATGCCTCCATTCCTGTCAAGACTGTATCCTCTTCTATGTTTTGCAATAGCGGATTTCTATTCTTTTCTGTTTAGGAATTTGCTTAATGGCCTAGGGAACAAATACATGAAAATGTTGAAGATAATGCCTTGGGAGTCCCAATTGTGACAATGAATCAGAATAAAAAGGTTAAAAAAAAAAATAATTTGTGAAATCCAAGTTACTGGAACTTTTTGACTAGCGGTGTAACTTTTTTCCTCTTTGATCAAAACAAAGGTTAAGAAAGATATAACCAAAGTGAATACCTGCTTCTGCTGGGAATAAGCTTAAAGTACAGGACTGCTAAGTTGCATTAGCTCTGACTCTTTGATTTATGGGGTTAAACCTTCAGGCGCGTGGTCAAGCCTAAGATGTGAAGCTTAAGACTTAAGACTGGGAGTGGCTTCTAAAAATGGCAACAAACAGAACGGAATGTGTTGCAGAGAGACAATCTGTTTAAATGTGTTACTTTGTTTATTTATTTACCTATTTGTACTTTATTTTTCTGTTGTTATGCAAGAACTGTTTGCCGTTGTCCTAAAAATGGTGTGTGAACATTTTGGCATATTTTTGGGCTGCACAGTGAAAGATTCAAAAAAAAGAAAGCTAGTGATTTAACAAAAGGTAAAACAAATAGTTGTTGTTTTTTCCTGAAACTCTGAATAGACCATAGTGTTTTGTGTTTTATTACAATCTGTGTTTTATTTTCTGTGCTATATAACAACCTTGCCTTGAAGATGTCATATTCAGAGTGCGAGCACTTTGACTAAAATATTTCTAAACTCAGGTAACTAAGCTTTTTAGTGGACCTACGTTCACCCAATACATTTGTAAGAGAGTATAAAGCATTTGAGGATGGCTGGGCCTTCTTTAGGATTATATTATATTTTGTTGATTTTTCACCTCGATTTGCATATAAATAACAAACTTGTAATTGGATCTACACTTAATTAGCCATGGTCACATTTGCTTAGCAAGTGCATTCTAAATTTTGCCTCCAGCACTTGCATAAATCCAACGCTGTAACAACAAGGTCACTTAATGTGGTTTTCACATGTTTTTGGGGATCAGAGGATAAGAAACTAACTGATCCCAGCAAACAGCTGGATTATTTTTCGTTTCATATAAGCAGCAGTTTATATATCCTTGTTTAAAGTGCCTGCTTGCACTTTGTGTATACTATAAACACTTTTAGAGATATTTGACAAAGTATATAGACTTTCCATTTTTTGTCACACGTGTTTTTATTTCCTATCTTCAATGTTTATAAAAAAACACCATTCTTATAGTTAACCATGTTAAACAACAATAGGGGGACACATTTTTTGTGTTTGTTTGCCCAATAGGTGTTTTGATGGATTGTAAATAAGTTTAAAAAAAATACTGCAACTGTGTTACAATAAAAAATAAAAAAAATGTATGACCCCTATAAAGACTATTTTTAGTTTCCTGCATGGATAAATTTGTTTTATTTTGTACTCTTAAGTTGTATGGTTTAAGCCAGCTTCCAAAACTTTAATAATTTTCTGCATAACCAAATACCATTATTGATTTATCCCCCAATTAGAATTACATTAGCTGTTAATTGTTCTCATTTTTAATTATTATTGTGTTAAATTTTAGATGAAACCTTTTTTAATTTTATCATTTTTATTTATTTTACATATTAAAGAAGAAATTCAACGTGTCCCTTTAGATATTGACCGACTACATGTCAACACAACTGAATGAAGGTGTTCTGAATTATTCGTCTAGAAAATGGTGTAAGTCTTTTAATACGTACTTGTAAATATTAAAGAAAAACACAAATAATTACTGATGAGTTGATGTGTTTATTTCCTGTTTGACATGGGATGCAATGAATATTCGACAAGTGCATTTCGCAGCCTTTCGAAATGCTATGTGGGAGAAAAGAAGAACCGTGAAGCTAGCAAACTGATCGCTGTTCTGTGTTCCCAGCTTGCATAATGGAAATGGAAAAGCAGTGGAGCTTCATAAGTTAAAATTCAATACATTCTTCAATAAGATTATCACAAACATAATCAAATAATGTTAAGGAAAATACATATTTTAAAAAAGTAAATCGCAAAACAAATATACAATAAAAAAACTGAAAAAATATACATTGTAAAAACTTTGCTTGTTGAAATGAAATAATAAATTTGTGCATCATGCCTGAATAGTTTTCTATCTAACAAGTATAAAAAAAAGCTGATTATGGTAATAAATAGGTCATCCATTTTGTTTTACATTTCGATTCCGGGTATCACTAAAAAAGAAAAGAATAAAAATAGAATGAGTTGGTCCATCAGACAAAGCCCAGACGGATTTTTGCTTGACAGTCAGGTTTTGCTTCTCTGATCAATTTGAATGCTGCAAAAAACAGTCTTGGGTTTTAAAGATAACATTTTCAGAGATTATTCATCAAACTCAGTGTGATGGAAGCTGATCATCAACATCTTCCAGTGGGATAACGGTGTAGTCTGCTTCCTTTCCATGCTCTTTGGGCTCTTCTTTATGCAGCAATGTCTGCATCTCCTGGGCCGAGGTAATAGTTTTGATCTCTGGTTTCTGCGGTGGAGCATTCCATCTGCACATTAAAAATATCAACAAAAAGTTAGTTTAACACTTAAATAGTACACAGGTCAAAATAGTTATTTTTATTATAATGGTTTATTCTTACTTGTCCCTGGTAGCAATGGCCGCACATAGTGATATAAGTGCTGCCAGACCAATGAGAAATGCAAGGATGATGATCCAATCTACACAAATGTGGAAATGCCATTGCTTTAATTGAACTCTTTCTGCCAGAAATGGATTATATATAGTCTTTAAACTTTATAAAAACTTTTATTTAAAACTCACCTTCTGTGACATGTCCGTTGTGCATTTTTTCACTTTCTTCTGAAAAGAGAGCAAAAGCAACACCCAGGCTTTAATATATATTTTAGCAATATATACTAGAGTAATCTTAATTTAGGAAAATAAAATTTACCTTGGGCGAATTGTTCTGGAACTCCAAAATTATTTAACTGGTCGAATAAATTTCTGCTTTGACGAGTTACATTTGTCAGACCTTTGGTTACGGTACTGAGAACTGAACTGTCTGTAGTGGTAAAGGAGTTGTCTTTGAAACCACTTCCCTCTGCTGAAGTTTCATACGGAGGAATAGTTGGGGTCATTTTTTGATTGATTCTGGACATTTTAGGTGTTCCAGTCGTAGAAGTAGGGTACAAGCCACTGCCCTCATTTGGGACCTCCAAAGACGGCTGCTGGGATGCCTGGACTGTTGTGTTTATTCTGGGTGGCTCGGTTGTGAAAGATGAGCCAACAGAGTTGTCAACCAGGAACCCTTCTGTCATGGCCTCTTCGAGAACGTCCTCCTCTGGCCTCACAGGGAT
Source organism: Orestias chungarensis (assembly GCA_032876305.1). NCBI lineage: Eukaryota > Metazoa > Chordata > Actinopteri > Cyprinodontiformes > Cyprinodontidae > Orestias > Orestias chungarensis. The sequence goes on along the minus strand of JAVLVB010000157.1, from coordinate 969,882 downwards.
ATGGGTCATAGCTAGAACAAAGAAAAAAATGTATGGACATGCTAATATATTTACCAATGGTCCAGATATCAGTGTGAAGGAAAGTTACTGAGTTCTTTTATGAGCCCTGACTTCTTGTGTTAGCTTGTTTTGCACTCATCTTTGACATGAGGTGGGGTGAGAACTCTGATGATTAATGTGTGTGACTAATATTTGGGTAACAATGACAAAAGCACTGCTTTGACAAACCGTCATTCTAAAAAAATTGACACACCTATTTCATCAGAATAATGGTGACTAACAATGTTGCTTCCCATTCACATTGGAAGGATTGTTAAAGAGGATGCAATTAGGTAAATTTGTGTAATCAGCAGGCTGGTGAGCCAATAATTATTGTTTTGCGATGCAAATGTAAATCCTTATATTTTACACAGGTTATCAATGCATTATGTGTGAATTATCATTGATTATATTTTACGCGTAAAGGATTTCATGTTTATGAAAGTTTAAAGTCCATATTTGTAATTTTTGCTCATTTTATACTGCGACATCTATAAATCATTACATTTTTATATCTCGAAAAGTATTATTATTATTATTTTTTGCTTAGTTTTATTTGTGAATATATTGTAAAACACACTGAATTGCAATTGAGCTGAAATGTGCTTTACAAAAAAGAATGCCTACTTTAGCAATAGACAATTAGTTCACAATAGTTTACTCATCGTCTGTGATAGTGAATAGGAAAAAACTGTTTATGTTGCTCCTTTTTTAAATTCTAAGGGAGGTACACTCTTGCGCAATATTTACGTTTGAATAACAAAAGTATAATTAGTAGTAAATTTATTTATATTTTTAATATAAGATAATATTACATATGCTAGTGCTATGTAAAGCTTTTACTTCTGAAATGTTAAGCAAAAGCTTTCTTTATCACTCAAAACAGTAAACCATGGTCTCAGTTAGTTAACATATGGTTGAAAGTCCTTTTTCTTGTTTTTCTATTGTTGTTCTTCTTCTTCTTTTTGCTCAGTCATGTTAAGATCAGGTGTTTCCCCCTATGAGATAACCTGTTCTCTAAACGGCTGTAACAGTCTTTTGCTGATCTTTGGTTTCACAGTAATCAAGATCAGCACATAAATGCACCTCTTGGAGCAGCTCACAAGGTTTGCACAAAGCCCTTTGTGTGTTCTCTGGGCATGGTACTTAGCTTTGAGCAGCAGCTAAGAAATATGACTAGCACAGCAGTTAGACCTTAAACATACAGTGAGCTTTGAGTATGTGCTCAATCAGAACATTATGGTAAAATAGTGTTAGATTCACTTTGTCTCACTAAAGAATGTTTTGAATTTTGTGGTAATTTTTTTTAGGCCCTTTTTGTATGAATTTTGATGATTGTCATTACAAATATATAGTAATATATAGTAATTAATTAAACACAATCTTAGAAGAAGAAAAGTTCTCTTACATTCAATAGGTGAGGAGTGGATCACAGCAAGAAGTCCAAAAAAAAACACCAGCAGAAGATTCCTCATGTTCATAACTGTAGTGATGCCCAGAGCTTAAGTCAGCTATCAGCAATCCTGAATTGAAGTGCGAATCTGAAGCACTTGAGTCATGCCTCTCCTTTTTATATGTAGCACCAGGTAGGTGTCACGTCAGCATTTTGTAAGGTGGACACACCTGTTCATGAAAGCTCCTCCTCCATTCACTTTCTCACGCTTTTCTTCTTCCTCCTCAGGCAGAGCATGACAAAATGCATATGAAGAAAAAAAATTCCATTCCCTCGGCGGTTTCCTTTCAGTTATACAAGATTAAATTATATGCCAAGGCATAACACAAAAGACGCCACAGGGCTTTGTCAAGTTACATATTATGTAAAAATTTACTTTGAAAAAGTTGATGTAATGTTTTAACGTCAAACTAGTTATTTGTATTCTCAGAAGGTAGTAGACAAATAAATGTATATATATTAGTAATTACATCACACTTCTAATGTATATCAAACATGGCTCGTAGTTTAAAAAAAGCCATAAACAACAAAAAATAATAATGTAATTCACATCTGTTTGCCAAACAGGCTTTTATCATATCAATAGGTGCCCGACTGACTATAAAAACTCTGAGTCTGAGATTAAAAAAAAAAAAAACATACTTCTAGGTTTCTGCCTGTCCATTATTTCAATCAAATAAGTGCTTTGTGAGCTCCATTGCATAATAAAGAGAATTTAAAAGAAAGATTATATTCCTCTATTTGTTTTTTTCTTTTTATATTGAAAAAAAAAACAACACTAATGAAATATGATAACCAAAGCTGTTTACGCAAACGTCATTGCACATATTGGCTTTGCTGTCATTGGATAAACCCGTTAAAAGAGTAATTTGCATGTTATGTTAGACCTCACATACATAGAAACCTAATGAATGATACATTGGTAAGTGTTCCACTACATGTAACATTTTGATTAGGGTATGGAAAATACATTGAACCCACGCTTTAAACTGTGGTAAGCTGCTTTAACAAAAATCAAACCGTTTTCTCCATGACAGGAAGATCTTCTAGAAGCTGTTCAAGTTTTTAGCACATCATCAATTATATTCAGTTCTGGAGACACGTCAAGCAACACAACCAACTCATTGCACTCCCTCATAATTCCAACTTATTTCCTTCTCATGTCACAGAAAAACAAACAAACCAAAAAAATATTAAGTCTTCAATTCTGCTTTAGCTTTGGCTCTACCCCGTTAAAGCTGTAATTTTAGACGTAACTTGAAAAGTTTAGTCACAAACATAGCCCTTTATCGTCCCCCTGCAGGTTGTATGTACTGCATAATTGCTTTTGTGATATGTTTGCAATTGACAAAACTAAAGCATCACAGAGGAGCTGTAGCTGCAGGTTATCTGGCGCATACATGAAGTTACGGCATGCGTCATGAATTACTCCGCATGTGTGGGCGAGTACTTGTCCATGCTTGTATTCCACACCCAGCACAAGCTGTGTTTCTGCCACCGGAAAGAATGGAATTTTACAGAGTATTAACTATGATCCACAGCATAATCGCTTGGTTCAAGCACAATACTTGCTTTTATTTGGGTGTAATGGTAAGTTTTCTGTAACTAGACACTGCTGTGATTCTCAGTCAGTCACTGTATGTTTGTCTAGTCAGTGTGTAATACAAGAGGGTTTTTAATTTACATCATAGAGGAAGAACAAAATGTTTTATTATGTATAATATAATAAACCAGGGAAATTTTGTCTAGTTAACAATATCTGTTATGGAGTTGATTTGTTTTTAGGGTTTTTTCCACACTGGAGTGTTTCAGAAGGATGATATGACTTCACTTATTTGGAGAAAAAACATGGAAATTAATGAGGGTATATCTTAAAAATTGATGATTTTATGTTAAACATTGAATTAACTTTAATCCGTTCAGTTTAACAAGCTATACCTGAACCTACTTACTGCCACTCATTCAGAACTCATTCACAATTAATATATAAAACTATTGTCTTAAAACACTGTTTTGTGTATTGAGTAAAGTTTGTCTCCTAGAATATTGTTTATGATCTAAAACATTAAAGCTTGATAAAATAAGGAAAACCAGAAGAAACCAGTAAAAGGGACAAATACGTTTTTACAGTGCATTGATGGTTATTTCATTTTCCTCACTGCATTATTTAAAAAGACACAATGTATGAAAAATATCAATATCCAAATTTTACATATTAAGAATATCAGGGCAACATCTATTTGATGAGCAACGGCAAGACCCAAACTTTAAATGTTGATCTGTGATTTGCGCAAAACTGTAATGTCTCAATCCTTTTTCTACAGACTTTGGATTATTTGGACTTGAAGCAGTATTTAATTTTGCCTGAATATTTTTAGTTTTTTCGGTTTTCAAAAGCGGGCCTGAATATCAAACAGCAAACACATAGCCCCTGGTGTTTTGAGGTTTTCATTAAAAAATCATTGTATTTAAGCGATGGAAAGCAAAATGCCAGTTTCTCAAAAGCAGTGTCTGTCCACAAGAACATTTTCCAAGTATCTTATTTGAAACATTTTACTTTTACACTGAACACAATAGATTATACAAAAAGGCCCCCTTGTTCTTGTATAAGGGATTATATGAAGGGGTAAAAACTTGCAGGAATGCTTCAAGGGCATGTCCAGTGGCCTTTCCAAGCCAATTAGCAACCATCCTCCCTCGTCCTCTCATGTTTCATGGAAGCTAACGTTGTTCTAATGTCCAAAATCCCGAGGCAACTGAGCCCGGTGACCTGTGAACAGCAGCACTCACATTTGCTACCACTGTGAAAAAGCAGTAGAAACATCAGGGGTTGGCTGTGTCAATGACCCCAATTGAAAATCTGAGGCAGCATGCAAATACTGGATCAGTACAAACATTTCTGAAAAATTAAAACTTGTAATAACTGTATTACAGATAAGGTTATGAAAAATACTTGAATGTTTCACCTTTATGCTTTCAGAAAGTTTAATCCATTATTACTGTAGCTACAAGAGAGTGGGAGGAAAAGGAACAAGTGTAAACAGAACCCAAAAAATAGATACAGCTCTTTATTAGACGTATTTCCATTTTAGTCAGCTGTGACTGTTACTTGATTCATTTTTACATGCCGAAGCATCCAGCAGTGCCTGGTAGCAAAGGAAACAAGAGCGGTTTACATGGAAGGCAAATGACATGGATTACGCTTAATGAATAATGTTGGCAACCATAAATTGTGCCTGGATAAGCATTTGGTGATGGTATACTGTAATCCAGGAGTACTTTGTATTTTAAAGAAAACATACAGAGTTGATGTTTTTCAACTAGATTGCGTTTTTCCTTTGTTTTGAGCTAGTAAATTAACCCAGCTAAACCAATTAGCTCTGAACTAGTAGTGGAGACGGCGGGTTGAACAAAGTGTGCATACAGAAAGCAGCAGCAATAGCCACTGCAGTTGCTTTAATTTGAAGAAAGAGTCAAACACTGAAAGACATTGGCAAGTACATGACGAGAGTGAATTATTTCAACAGTTTATTGAACACATTTTTGTACATAATGTAAAAAAGGTGTAAAACCCAGGATTAGACAAACAAAAAAACTATAAGCTCCAGCAGAACAACATGAGGGAGGTGTGGAGTGGGATGAGAGCCATCACTGGCCACAGCAAAAAGGGCGACCAGCTGATGGAAGGAGACCTACAGTAAGGCTAACCAGCTAAACCTGTTTTTCAACAGGTTTGATGAGACAGTCTCTGCCCGCCCTCCCCCCAGATCCTCCAACGACGCTGTTAGCACCTCATTGACCACGCCCGTCCACCCTGCAACCCCCGCACACCACCGACTCTCTTCAACTGCTTCAGCATCAACACAGCCCGCCTGCCCATCTTCATCTGAGGGACTCTCCCCGCCATCCCCCATTACCATCACCGCAGAAGAGGTAAGAAGAGAATTCAGTCGCCTGCGTCAAGGAAAGGGAGCTGGTCCTGACGGCCTCAGCCCCCGGGTGCTGAGAGGATGTGCCACCCAGCTGTGTGGGATCTTCCATCACATCTTCACCTTGAGCCTGAGCCAGAGGGAGGTTCCCGACCAGTGGAAAACTTCATGTCTGGTTCCTGTGGCCGAGAAGAAGACACCTACAACACACAGTGACTACAGGCCGGTGACCCTGACATTGCATGTCATGAAGTCACTAGAGCGGCTCGTCCTGAAGCACCTGCGTAACATCGTCGGACCTTCACTGGACCCCCTGCAGTTCGCATACCAGCCCCGGATGGGAGTGGAAGACGCCATCATCTACCTGCTGTACCGAGTCTACTTTATCTTGCTGCTTTGCCTCCTTTAAGGAGGCAAGCAGCAAGGTGAGAGTCATGTTCTTTGACTTCTCTAGTGCGTTCGACACCATCCGACCAGCTCTCCTCAGCAATAAACTCCTGGACATGCGGGTGGACGCTCCACTGGTGGCCTGGATCAACAACTACCTAACAGGTCGCCCACTGTATGTACAACTGCAACACACCACATCAGACATCACACGGAGCAGTACGGGGGTCCCACAGGGGACAGTACTGTCTCCGTTCCTGTTCACGCTCTGCACCTCTGATTTAAGGTTTTGCTCACAGTCCTGCCACCTGCAGAAGTTCTCAGATGACTCTGCCATCGTGGGCTTCATCAGCAGGGACCAGGAGGCCGAGTACAGGAGTGTGGTGGACAGGTTCGTGGAGTGGTGTGGGCTGAACCATCTTCAGCTTAACATCGGGAAGACAAAGGAGCTGGTGGTGGACTTCATCCACCGTCATCATCAACGGCTCAGCTGTGGACATAGTGGATGACTACAAACACCTCGGTGTCCACATAGTCAATAAACTGGACTGGTCTAAGAACACACACACTGTATACAAAAAAGGTCAGAGCAGACTGTACTTCCTCAGGAGGCTCAGATCTTTCAATGTCTGCAGGACCATGCTGCAGATGTTCTACCACTCTGTGGCCGCCAGCGCCATCTTCTACGCTTTCGCGTGCTGGGGCAGCGGGCTGAGGACGGCTGACACCAACAGACTCAACAAACTCATCAGGAGAGCTGGCTCTGTCTGGAGTCTGTGTTGGAGGTGTCAGAGAGGAGGATGCTGAGGAAGCTGCTCAGCATCAAGGACAACACCTCCCACCCCCTAAATGCCACGCTGACGGCCTGTCAGAGCACTTTCAGCCGGAGACTGAGACCACAGAGAGTCACCACAGAACGCCACAGGAGGTCTTTCTTACCTGTGGCAATCAAACTGTACAATTCCTCTTCCATCAGCAGGAGGGATAAATAGTAGTGTAGTTATTGTTATATGTTGATTGTGTACTGTACTGTGTTGTATGTGAGATGAGTGTGTCGTGTTAATTGTTATTTGATACTCTGTAACCCTGGCAAAACAATTTCCTCCGGGATCATTAAAGTCTATCTTATCTTATCTTATCTTATCTTATCTTATCTTATCTTATCTTATATGCAAACCGAAGTAACAGATAGACAATTATCATTTCATTATAACTTCTAGTGTTAACAATAAATGCCACAAAACACCGTAGCAACAGTTTAAGCCAACATTATGTTTAATTTTGTGCTAAAAATAAGGTGCATTGCTTTGGTTATATAACAAAACCAGAATGCCTCAACTTCATTCAGAAACATCATGGCTAGGATCTTATCCCAGGAAGTTGCTGCTCTGCCAGCAACTGTACAATGTCTTGCATCCAATCCACTGCACATTATTTTGAAAGACTCAACCTTAGAATTTTTTTCTATATTTATAATATATATATCTATAATATTAGTGACTTGCTATAGGATACTAAGTAAGAATCACATACAATGGTTCTGATTAAACTCTTTTTCACTGTGTGTACCTTTATAGTTTCTTTTTTTCCCTCATTTCCAAAGAAGCAAATTTATAAATCATCATGTTGAAATGGTCTTGATCTAGATATTTTTCTCTAACCCATCCATCCAAAATTTATGAAGAAAAGTCTTGGTGAGCTCTTAAGATGTCCATATCTTAGTAAATTAATTTATGAGCACAGCATATGCTGAAAATCCTAATTTAAAAGGTAAAGTTTTCTATCTACCACTGTTTTTTAAGGCCCAGATTAATGACTTTCCAACTATTACCACTGGTCCTGGCTTTTGCACATGCACGACCTCAGAACCTTGTAGAAGAAGAATGTTAGCAGAGAATAAGCTGCGATTAATAATGAAGTATGATGACAGTATTACTTTAGTTTCATACAGACAGTAAAATGTAGAAAGTGGTCCTTTTGGTAACTGCAAAATTGTTCAGAATAGTGTCTAAAAAGCCTGGAGCTAGTAGAGATGCAGTGCACAAATGTGTGTATGAATAGGTGAATGAATGATGATAGCAGAATGTGTTTTTGAGTCCTCAGACTTGATAAATGCCTACACATGTGCAGACATTTATCATTTAACATACGAGTCCATTTAACATCCTGAAGATGTTTTATTTTTTCTTAAATGTGTTTTTTCTGAAAGTTGCCACTATCGACTTAGAGGTTTCAGAAAACCATTGTCGTATACATTGATAATGTCCAGTAAATTAGTTTCCATTATTTCCTTATGAATTCACTTAAAAAAATATTCGCTATTTTTATATTAGATTAGCCAATGTAAGAAATCACAAAAAGTCTACACACAGCCTACCGATACAGACAGTCTCCTTTTCCCTCAAGAAATCTAAACGATATGTTCAAAGAGCCTGAACAAGCCATCATACAAAAAATTGAGTGGAGTCCACTGGGTGTCTTGTTTGACAAAAACTAACCTGGAAGCCTCTAATCTCTTTGGCATAAATGACTAGGACTAACAATGGTCTACAGTAACAGGAGAATTAAACTAATCCTTATGAAGTAAAAAAAAAAACTACATAGGTGTGTCATGGGACAGAAGCAGATTAATTAAAAACCACCTAATCTTTGGGAGCACCATGATCTTCTTTCACCATAGACAATAAACCAAGAATGACTCAGGTAATAGTAAACCCAGTTGCCATTGTCAAAGAAACTCACAGAAAAGCTGGTATTTACTGGTGAAACAACTCAAAAAAGCCATTAACCTGTAGACTACACATAGTGGTAAGGTGGATGTTGAACACCCCTTCGGAAAAGTTAAACCAAAGCTCTGAAACAAGAAATGATCCTTTTTCTAAAGGGGGCCCAAAACCCAAAATCCACACAGGCAAAAAACTTTTTTGGCCACTGTTGTGGTATGATTGATCATGGTGAAGAGATGTGCCAAATCCTGGAAAATTGACAGAGGAGCAGCATCGTCTATATGCACATGATCAAACAGCTGACTAGAAATGTGGAAAGGTTCAAAGGTAGCTTCAGTGTAGTTGTAAGACAAAACAAACGTAGAACTGACCAAGGAGGCCCAAACACCTGGAACTTAAAGGCAATGCAAAGAGTCAAAAACCCATTGGCGCCACAAAACAGGAATCGAAGGGCAGGGGTAGCTGATTTTCTAAAGCAGGAGAGGACCAACTTGCTACACCTGTCTCTCTTCTAACTTAAGGTTTGTGGTCAGAGACTGATGTCTAAGGATGACTGCATCAGAATGCTTATCAAACATTTGCTTAGGAGGTTTTTTTGTCTTGTTGCCAAGCCCTTCTGTGTCACAACATTTTCCAAACTTTCCAGCTTTTATGTGTTTTAGGTCTAAACTGGAACTCTTCCCCATATCCTCCAGATGACTGTATGTCGGCAGAGCTTTTGTACCCAGCTCTTGTTGAGTCAGAACATTTCCCACCAAGATGAATTGTTCCATGTAGTCTAAAATTTCCTTGTTCCTTCTTAAGTTTGAAATTTTCTTTCCCATGGCCCTAACGCTGCCCTGACATATAAAATTAGATTTGACTTTTGTTTTTTGTAGTGATCACCGTATTGTTAGTCAATGTTTTTACTTTGATATTCCTTTTTTTCCCATTAGTCCAGATGTCTACTAACAATAGTAGTACTCTGCACAAAATATATAAACATAATATACTGTTTATCGTACAAAACATTTTCTGAAACGATTATGTATAAACAAAACACACACAAAAATGTTAAATGGCTAACATTTAGGTCACTGATACAATTCACACTCTTAATTTTTCAATAACCAAATATAATTTGACTTATGTCAGAATAAATACTGGGGGGGAAAGGGATCTAATAGTTTACAAGTTGTTTGAAGTTATTATTTCCACCAGCAGTTGGCATCTTGCCATCAGGAAACAAAGTTAACAATAAGAGGAGTGTCAGATTAGAGCACACATTAGCCATTCTAGAAAGAAGGCCAACGTTTTGCATGCCTAGACAACATTGCAAGATACAAACCTCTTCTGGTTGTGAAATAAAAAAAGGTGGTAAATATTTGGTTTTATAACATATTTTTTAAATGTTCTACAAATAGGTCTGTATTTCTTTAATAGATGGAAGTATACCAACATGTCTGGTATGTCTGAAGAAACAAAGAAATTTTAGTCTATAGTAACGAGCAATAGTCCATATAAACACAATATGTTTCATTGCAATATTAGTCTACACTAGTTCAATGGTCATTGCTAAAGAAAGGGATGCTGGTTGTCCCACCATTTACCATTCTATTTTGCCAAGGGCTGTGTACTTCCTCACTTGTCTTCCAGTCCATCTTTCTAATGCCATTTCTGCTGTGCCGCCAACCACTTCCCATCGATTCTGCCCAAAAGGATGCGAGTGCAGAAGTTCTGGGCCCTAGCAACATGGCCCAAGTACTGCAGCTTCCAGTTTTTGGATAATTTCCACAACGTCGTACCAGGTTTTTCTGACTGATTCGTTTGTTCCGTGGCCTATCCATCTGATCCTCAGTGCCATTCTATAGCAGACTCTCACAAACGCTGAATTTAGCAGAGCTTGTAGTCATGTTGTTGATGTTCCAACCAGTATAATGTTGCACCAGAGTGTATGTTGGTTAGCTCCTGGCCAATGATTGTGGGTCCGATCCAGCTGGACTTGTCTGATGACTGTCACTACGTTCTTTATTAAAGTAGAGTCTGATCTTCCTCTTGGCTGCTTGTTCAGTTCCTTTGTGCTGTCTGCTGTAATAATCAGAAGTAAATATCAAGCAATTTTTATACTTCTTTAATATATTTCATAATTCTCATTATAAGCAAACACAATATTCAACTCTGTAATTCTGATTAAAGGAAAGAATGCTTCAGGTTTTTTTCAAACCTTGAAGCACCATATGAAAGGATTTATTTGGTATTTTTTCTTTCTTTATACAAGATTCTGACTGAAATGTAGCCTTGCTTTTTTCTAGAACCCAGCAGTTTTAGTTGATTTCAAAAAACATCAAATACTACCAAATCTTTTTGTACTGCTTTATAAGAATTCCGCATTTCTTTTAAAAAACGTTGGAAATATTGTATCGGTCGAACTTAGAACTGATTGAGTTATGTCATAGAGAAAAAATAAAAATAAAAAGAACAGGTTAACGTTTAAAGATTTCTACCGCATAGTAACGTAATATATGGGATTATCTAGCATGTTTATTTTGTCTGTGACTTGGCAAAATCAATCAAATTAAGAAGATTTCTCAAACTGACAGAATGTTGTCTTTGTCGAAGAATTAAAGTGCATACCTGTTTGTGTTTGTCTTGGTCCATAATTCAATATCTTAGTGTCCTTTTAGATGTCTGTTGTCTTAAAAATTACAGTTGCATGCTGTTCCTAAGCTACTTTGAACCTTTGATGTGCCTTGACAGCTATCTTTGCATTGCCAATAAAACACTTGAATGGCATCAGCTTATAGGACAACACCTCCCACCCCCTACATGCCACGCTGACGGCCTGTCAGAGCACTTTGCAGCTTAATTGCATCTGCAACACATGTGCCAGGAAAATCGCTTGGGAAAAAAAACTGAACCTCTTAAAACATAACTGCGTAAATTTGTACCAAAGCAGAGAGAGAGAAAAAAATATTGGAGGGCCTCACTAGATCTTTCTAAGGCAAAAGCCATGTTGCCCTTTTGTTTTCAAAACCACAGTCTTCAGAGAAATAATAACAAGAATAATGATAATGATAATAATAATAATAAACAAAAAAAAAATGTATTTTGTTCATCTTGACTGTGTTTTCTGTAAATCAGATGTAGAATCCTGTTAAAGCATTTGTGGTCCAAACCATAAATTCTTGTCTTTTGTACTTAATGGGCTATTGTTTTTTTATGGTATAGTTACAATATTTCTAATATATAAATTACCCCGTAATACCTCTTGAAAAGTATTTTTAAACCTTGAAATTTACATTTTCTATTGCGATACTACCACAAACGTCACAGTATCTTATTTAGATTGCATGCGATTGATGAACACAAAGTGGCGCATGCTTATTGAATGGAAGTAAAATGGTGAATTCTTCCACTACAGCTAAGCAGAGTATGACTTTGATACACCTAAATGAAATCCAATATCCATTCAAGTCTGCGGAACAGACTTCCCAAAGTCATACAGAATCAAAGGTTAAAGTGATGCAGGGAGATCTGATGGCATCTGAAACTGGGGGGAATCTTTTCCACTGTGCAAAGGGAGATGATCTTCCCTGCTTCTCTCAGGAGCAGGTTTGGGTTCTTCAAAACACAACCAGACTCAGGTCTGCATGGTGAAGCGTGATAAAAGAAAGGCTCTGAAGTGCTGGAAGTAAATACGATTGCCCCAGCCCTTTTAATTGACCGCATTGATCCAGGGCGAGTGACACAGCACAGCCTGCCATCTGCTTTCATGACGCTCAGGTGTCGCGTATCGATGACGTCAGCGTAGGCTAAAGCAGCTTTCAACTCCGCGTAGTTATTCGTAAAGTGATTTAACAACAAAAGTGGGGTAAGAAATGATCCTGTATGTTTTTTTTCAAATTGCTTTCTTTGACAGCCTTGCTGATCGTTGCGTCATTATTAAGTTCAGCAAACGAAGCGTCTGTTAGCTGCAAGTTAGCTTCCGCTGTTAGCATGTAGCATTAAACAATAATAGAGAGACAAAAGTAACCTGCTGAAAAAATGCGGACCAGTTGCTATATTACAAAGATGTTACGTGATACATAAATTACTTAAAGACTTATATGTGGAAACGAACAATGTCGTCGCTGTTTAACGACATTTTAAAAAGTCTTGTTTTAGCCCCCTAGCTTAACTACATAATTCTAGTATTATGCTACAGCTGTTCTACTTCAGCGTCTACAGGGACGTTTTTAGATTAAGCCAGTGTAAGGACTTTTTAGCAAGGGGGTAAGCAGCAGTGTTCTGTTAGCCAGACTGCTAAGACACCTTTGCAGTTATACAATAAACAAAAAGTAAATGCATGGATAAGCCTCTCAAGATCTTGCAGGGGAACTTGATTCTTCCATCATAGCCAGTTTTTTAGGTGATAGGAGTCCAACTTTGTAATTTGTTTGTGTGAATGTTCAGGTCGTCCATCACTAATCCGCTTGGGATGATGGGAATTCTTGACAGTGTTTTGTTTGTGCAGTATTCCTCTTGTGGGATTGCTGGAGTGCTTTCCTGACTAATATTTGATTATATTGGCCTACATCTATAATCTCCAATATCATCACTCTTAACACAAGGATTAAATTTCAGCATTAAAATTTGTATTTATTTTATTCAATTTTAGAACCTTCTTTCTTTGAAGATAGTTTAATATCTAATTGTTTAGTAAATTGATCTTTTTCCCCCCATCATAACTATGGTTCCTTTAGTAAGATCACTTAATAAGTTTAAGGTTCCATCCTTTAAAACAGTGTTTTGCAAAAATATATTTGGCCACTTGTATGGACTTTCACTGACCTATGTTCCCACACCAGATATAAATCTTAGTCACCAAGATCAGAACACTTGGGATATTTGTGAGAATGTTTTGTTGGTGAAATGATGCTTATATGAAGTAAAAGCCGCTATAAAAGTCTTTTTTTATTTTATTATTAAAGCCCATGTTCCCTGAAACTTGGTGCTGCTTAGAAAAATAAAGAATAAAAAACATTAACTTTCACTTTTTTAGTTTTATTACACAGCATGGTTCAACAAAGAGTTTGTGCTCTAACACGCTGCATATTTCCACTGTTCTGTTTCAAAAAGTCCTTCTTTGGACACCTGATTCAGCTGTAAACCTGAGATAAGGCAACAGATTCCCAACAAGTGAAAACTTGCCTTTTATTACAGCCGAAGGGCTCCAGCCGCATTTCACAGACATCCAACACCGAAACCTGCATCTGTTAAACATTTCTGATGCAATAACAATTTTGGATTAGTTTCTTCCCAAGTCACAAATACAGAGTCAGTTACTTACAACAAATCATACAGACATCTGAAAGGAAATATTTGTGTGGAAATAAAATGTTTTTGGAAGTCACTTCCAGAAGTGTTTTTGTAAAATATTTATTAAACACAATTTTTTTCAAATTTTAATATTAATTTAATGGTTACGGCTGTTAGTGTTAGAGAAAATTAGAATGTCAAGGTAAACCAATCAAAATGGATGCTTTTAAGCAGAAGTATCAGCCTCCTGGAAAGCATGTACATTCCTATGTGCTCAATACCCAGGTTGCTTTCAAAACAATCTACGTTTTGGGTCATCTGCCTTGTTTATCTGGTCTGGTTTCTGTCATTTTGTCATCATGATCTGTTTCATCATCTTTCAGCTCTTAAATCATCCCATAGGGTTTCAATGGGCTTTAGGACATTCTAGACTGTTGGCCAATCAAGCACACTAACATTGCGGTCATTGAGCCAATTTTACAAAATTCCATACAGCTTGTCAGCAGACAAAAAACATGAGGTGCTACGGGGTGTCCTGGTACACTCTCGCATCTGCATTTTACTTTAAAATAATTTTCTGTGTACAAAATCTCTATAAATGAAATTGTAGATAATGTCCCATTTAAATTCCTTTGCTGCTATTCCAAAATAAGTGTAATGTAATGTTTGCTAATGACATGGATTTGTGCTTTGCATGTTTGGGCCATTGGATCGACTTTCAGTGCCGTTAATAAATAAACCCACAATATATTTCAGTGACTGAAATTTCACAGACTTTTATCAGGGTCTTGCTTCGTCTTCACTATTTACATAGAAATTCTTACAAAAGCACTTTTCCTAAAGCAGGCCGATGACACAGTCCTGGCCAGTCTTTTAATTGATGAGGAAGAGGACCATGCTTGACCATAGTTTATTAAATAGGATAGGCATAAAAATATATTAAACATAAGGAAATCTATAGAAATGGAAAAGCCAATCCTCTAGCTTTACTTATTTTGAAATCTGTCACAAGTTTCACATTTTCACAAGTGAATGAAATGGGATATATGGGCTGACCTCATAAGTACAAAGATTTAACAATGAATGTACTTGTTTTAATTATTTTTTTTTAAGATTCTTTCATATGTTTTATGTACTTAAAGCGCTTCAGAGTCCGAGAAAAAAAATCACAAACAGATTTTTAGCTCAAGAAGGTCAAAAATATTACGGTTGGAAAAAAAACTACCTCTGTGCTTACTTCCTCAGACTACTACCACCTGGACTACAGCCCTGCTCTCTCTATACTAGAAATAAATCAAAATGTTTACCTGTCCCACAAGCTCTCAACATTTTAGATATGTGGTGATAATAGGAGAGTGTTTAATTTGTCTTTATGTGATTTATATCCCATATTTTGTGTTTTAGCTTTGGGTTGCTGTATAAGGCACTCAATGGTGGATGCCATATGCCTGGATGATGCATATATAAAATTATTATAGGCTGTATCTGTGTTTGTGTTTCCTTTTTATAATTCTTGGCTGATATCCACCGAAGGTTTTTCAATAATAAAAGAAAAAATGTCCCATAGGCTGTAACCGTCGAAAATAACCAAAAACAAACATTGCCTCTTTTTTTTTTAACAGTCATGCATATTTGTGTGTTGAAATTGGAAACTAAAGTTTCCATTATTTGGCGTAAAACAATGAAAGACAAAAGGAATTTTTAGAGGATTTGGATCTGCTCCTCCCAGCTCTTCCTTGTTATTTCCACTGAAAATATTTCCACTCTCTAATGAGACATCGGGAAGTTCAGTGTGAAAGAAGATTGTTTCCCCGTTACCGAAGTGCTTTGTTCCTGTTTTATTTTACATCACGATTACTTAGACATCTTCTAATAGGGTCCTGAATTGTCATGTAATGGGTTTAATGGTTTTCTCATTCTCTGACAGGAGATGTCGGCTTTGTGTGGCACCAACGGCTCCTCAGATGTGTGTCACGATGCCGCAGAGAAACAAGCAAGTATAATGTTAGCCATAAGCCCCATTAGGCTTTGAACCCTCTAAAAATGAGAAAATATAAAGTGGAGTAAACAACCATAGTGTTTACATTCTATTGCGGGTCGCCCTGAATGCAGACAAGTATAAGGTAAAGGTAGTTTAAGTTTTTTTTTGCTGAATATATATGCAAAGGCAAACAAAGCCAAGAAATACTAGAATAGAAAATATAACATTATTATGCTGGAGTTAAGAACATGTGATTATTAAATAATTGGGTGGAAATGTAAAATAATTTTATAGACTAATTTACTGCTACAATATTCAGTACGTTGCCTGTTTGAATAAATTAAGTAAATGAATAAATAATTATTTATAAAACGTTTACTATTCATTGTTGCAAAAAATAAAAAAAATCAGGCTATAAGAAACAAGCCTTGCGTTCTAATTAGCCCGAAAGCAGCAACCGTACAAGTGTTCCAGGATTGGCACAAGAATTACGGGTTTTCTTGACGTCTCACGCTGTTTTGAAGGCAGTGTGCGGGCTGTTCTGTCAGCCTCTGTGGATGTGATTCCAAAGCAGAAAATTTGTCCTATTTGCATTACGGAACAGATTTTCACGGTCGAATGTGACCAGTCTTAGTGTATTATTTAGTGGGCTTAGATTGAGTTCAGTTTACCGTGGCTCCAGCCAAGCCTTCCACAGTTAAACATTCACATGCTTGCATGGGGAATATGCCAAAATACTGTCTGACGAGATGACTCTCGGTCTGCAGAAGCTTGGCGGAAGAGCAGCATACCAGCACGATAACGGCTTAAAGCACAGTGCCAAAATTACGTAAGAGCTTCTAAAGAAACAAAATAAAAAATAATAATTCATCGCAGCCAACACCTCAACACAAACTGTAACACTGGCAAAGTGAAAAGGAAAAGAATAAATATTACTTGCTAATAACCAGGTTGCTGAGCTTGGCTCCACTATCCGTCTCACAAGAGTTTTTTTTAAATAGTTGTTAATTTGTTTTTTGGGCTAATTTATAATAGGTGCAAAGACACAAATGTCAGAGGTATATTTACAAGTGTTAAGCTACAACAGCATCTGCTGTTTAGGAAATAAAGACAGCTTAAATTATTTATGTTGTGTGTTTCATGTTGTAAATATATAAGGAAGATGTTAAAAACTTTTATGTCACTGTAATCGTCTTGATCAGATTGACTTCTCCATTTTTAATTTAACAAATACTCTCAGGGAAATTCCTATAAGTTTAGCCTTAGACTCTCTTTTGACTTTAAAAAGCTCCCTAATTCCTTTGAAATTCGTTAACATGACAGCGTCACGTAGTTCCTGCTGATTTTCCCAGCTGTTCATCCATGAGGCAAATTTCCCGTTTTCAAAGCCGTCCAGAGGTACTCAGTGGGAATTATATCTTGACTTGTTTATATATATATATACAATTGGAGAAGTCATCTTCGTGTTCTAAAGCTGATTTGAATTTATTTGGGCTTTTTTATTTTCCGCATTATTTTTGCAAAACTGTACCTGGATAATTATTAAGGCACCGTACAGCTTCACTGGAAGCTCAGAAGGTTACTGAGTCATGAAATTCAGGTGTAATTAAATCAGGCACGCACTTTTCTGGACACTGGTCCTCTAAGTTTAGAACAAAAGCGTCAAAACATTTAATAACATGGGCCTAACTCCTTTACGCAAAAGTATTTGCAGACCAAACAGACAATGAAATAAGCAAAATATATTTCAATAAAACCAAACAAAATTGTATTTTTGGTTGTAAAGCAATTTTTAAATCATTTTACATCCAAAGCTTTGAAAGGCATTACCATAATATTTGGCCTCCATTTCAGAATCAGTGAAGGGCCACAGATGGACCCCTCCGACCATAGTTTGGAAACTGGTCTAGAGGTAAACCTCCTGAATTACAAGATGGGTACGCTGTGGTCATGAATTGATAGAAATGTTCAGCACCAAAAATAAAGTACAACGGATCCCAAAAATCCTTCCCACACTATTATACCACTAGATTACATCATAGAGTCTTGTTTTCATTTTGTTTAGGCCCGTTTCGGACCCAACTATCTAATAACTGCAACTGAAACCCAGACTCAATGGAGTCGGATGTATTTCCAATCTGGTACTGTCTTGTTTGGATCACCTCTTTCTCTCAATGCCAGTCTGCTAATTCCCCACCGACATATACAAGGTATTTTTTTCACGCCACCGCTGCTCACTAGGCACTCTAATTTCCCCACCCGTCCCCTGTAAACCACAGAGATGGATATCCTTGAAAATCCCAAAGGATCAGCCGTCTTTGAAACGCTCACAGCAGCCTATCAGGCCCCAGCTATTCAAAGTCCCCTAAATCTCCTTTCTTTCCATTTTTCAAAACTTGATTTGGACTTCAGCTTGTTTTCTGGGCCATGTCTAAATGGCTAAATTCATTGTTACCTGTTTGGCTTTTTTTGCTGTCAAGCAATTAAATAGTTGTGCCTTAAAAATGGCTGGTGAGTTTTTATTGTTTTATTTTTCCCTGTTTAGTGATTTAAGGGGAAGTATTACTATGTAGTTAGCCTGGAGTATCATTTTTTTTATAGCACAAAACTTTTTTTTATCTGTAAAAATAAACAACAATAGTCTTTCTTAGTGACGAGTCATGTGTGTGTTCCAGGAGAAGGAGCATCCCCGTATACTCATTCCCGAGTTATGCCGCCTCTTCTACCAGCTTGGATGGGTGACGGGGACCGGTGGTGGGATCAGCTTGAAACGAGGGTTTGTATGGGAATTGCCGCTCTATAATGCAGGTTTAGTTCTACGCTTTGTCATCCAACTATGATAATTTATGCCATTTAATTTAGTTAAATAAACATTAGTTTAAGATAGCCTACCCACATGCTGATGTCATATAACCCCTTGCATAACAGTGCTGAATATCAGGTTCCGCTTTTGAATTGGATTTAGAAAGTGTTTGTAAATCAAAGGCAACAATTTTGTAACAAACAAGCCGGAATCGAACTTGAAGGCTTTGACGGTTTATTAGTTACACGAATGAACTCTGCGGTTTAAGATGGCTGCTACAAAGAAGCACCCCCCCCCCACCACCACCACCACCCATTAGCAAATCTCAGTTTGAAATGTAGGACTTTGGACATCTATTGAAGTCAACAAGGGATCATGATGAAACCTCTGATGAGCTAAATAAGAATCACCGACTGCCGCTCCATGTGCGTCGGCATTTCAGTCAGACAGAAAAACAGTGAAATGCTAAAATGAGTCAAGAAAGGAAATTTCCATTTCATCTTGCTTAATGACTATGCTCAAGATTCCCATATACCATTCCTACAACCTGCAGCACACACCCTGTGCAGAGACCGTTTTTTTTTTTTTCATCCTCCTCAAAAAACGAGTCAAAATTTGAAATAACCCTGCCTTTAAAGAATGAGTGTGCTGCACACAGTTTTATTTATCTCCTCATTGTGTTTTCAGATGATAAACAATTTCATTCCTTAAGGTAACACAAACAAGATTTTCAGAGGCAGAGGTTAAATTGATCAAGCAGCCTGAGTGCATATTATCCTAAAGTCATGATATACAGGGAATGCTTTTTCTTCTTCGCTGCAAGTGCGGGCCTGAATTCTAAGTGTTTGGTTCAACTCAGGAATGACTCAGACCGAGGCAGGCTCTTCAAACCCTACCGTCAAAATCAATGAGATGCCTCTTTATCTGGACGTGTTTGTTGCTCGACAGACTTGAGTAACGTAGCTTTCTTTATCCTTTGTGTTCTATTCGGTAATGTTAACACTCTAAAACAAGATTATTGCACAGATTTTGAGAGGATCATCCGGCACTTTCGATTCAGTTCTACATTTATTTACATTCTATTTCAAAGTCCACCAAGGCTTAGCAATATGTTTTTTGTTTTTGTTTGCAGCAAATTCAATGCTCGGGTAGGAAAATAATATCTGTTGACATGCATAATATTCATATATACCTGATATGTGTGTTGTTGACACCAATTCAAATCTAATGTAACAGAAGCTGGAGGTAACGCAATTTAGCTTGTTGGTTTGCAATGGGATTTTTTTTTTATCCCCCACATTTTTTTTTTAGAAGCAAGAGGTAAAATAGGCTTAGTTCAAATCTATCAAGGTTTGTTGTTTTTTTTGTTTTTTTCATGTGGAAAATGTTCATGCTCTTGACAATGGAGCAGCCTTTTTCCCTTCTTCTCTTGAGCATTAATATATAACTGCTGCTCTATAACTCACAGCGATCAGATCTACATTGCACCATCAGGCGTTCAGAAGGAGAGAATACAGGTGAGCAGGTCTGAACCCAACTACCTAAAGTAGTTCTAGTAAGAATGATGACTCACAATTCCTAGAAGGTCTGTGACAGTTTCCCATAACATCCTTATGCTTGTTTTTAGCCTGAGGACATGTTTGTGTGTGACATCGAAGAACGGGACATCAGTTGTCCTCCTGCTTGGAAGAGACTGAAGAAAAGCCAGTGTACGCCCCTTTTTATGAATGCCTACTCCATGAGAGGCGAGTGACTCCTAACACGTATACCTGACCTGTTTCCAGACATCTTTAGGATGAGTCCAGGAGAATTTAAGTAAGGTTTTTGGGCTTGTGCGTGCCTGGACTCATGCCTTGAATTTGTCAGATGCCATCTTATTCTCCTTTCTGTCTGACTAAAGAGAATAGTTTAACGTAAGTTTTGGTGAATATTTAACCCTAAACTTAAGAATCTACGGCAAACAAATTCAGGGTTTATTCAATGCATTTGAGAATATAATCTGTAGAAGTTGTATAAACTAGCAAAAAGTGAATTCTATTGACTGTGGGATTTGTGTTGAGTTATGTTTTTTACCTTGTAATGTTTTGTATGGGGTGTTAGATTATTAACCATACGGTGGCCGATAGAATGTTTTGATATATATCAATGTTTTTGGTACTCTTTTAGCAGAGACACTAGGGACGTTTCCATAGAGATTTTTTTTTTCTAGATGTACAGAGTAGGTATGTCTCAATCCAATATTTATATTGTATCGTAATATCAGAAAAAAACAAACAACTTTTGGAGGCTTCCCTTCACTTTATTATTTTGGAATTTGGTGCCTACACAGCTTTATTTTGTATTAGTGTGTGTTGCCCCCTGTGATAGACTGACAAGCTGTGCAGGATTAGCACCCACCCCCCACCCCCCCCTTAAGAATTTTAGTGCAGTGGTAAATATTCACACGCACTTATGATGGTTAACTACGTTACAGTCTGCCACTCACTAACAGTCAGCAATAAGTTAAATGAAATGTGCTGCTTGGAGTTTGACTGATTTTGGATGTTTTCTTATTTTGTTTACTGGTTCATCTTAAATTGAACTTGGAAACAAATTTCGTACTTCAAGACTTTTTTTCTTCTCCGTTTCTCTGCTATCTGCCAATCTTACTCATCCTTTTGCTTTGGTCTCCCAGCAGTGTCTTTGCTTGGCTTTAGAGCATTTTTGTTGGGGGAAAAAAAAACAAATTTTTTATTTATTTTTTTCTTGCCCACAGCTAACCTGCATGCACATGATAGCTCACCCACTCCTCCAGGAAATACTTGCAAAGATTACAGATTAACCTCATTTTATTTTGACCAAAAAAAAAAAAAAAGTTAAAACATTTAGAAGGGTACTAATAAAGACAATGTAAACAGTGGTAGGCATCTAAGAAACGTCTCACTACTGGACAATTTCTGTTTTCCTTCCTTATATCGTTCATATTTTATTTCTTAAATTGTCCCATAAATAACCTTTAGTAGAGAATATATCAGATTACAATGCTTAAAAACCTGAAATTGTTTTCTTTTTGCTAAAACTCAGGGGCACAGGCAGTCATACACACCCACTCCAAGGCTGCTGTCATGACAACACTGCTGTATCCTGGCAAAGAATTCAGGATTACACACCAGGAGATGATAAAGGGGATCTGTAAGGGCACTTCAGGCACAAACTATCGGTATGTATTCAAGCAGCACGCATTACTAAAGTCAGGAGAACGTTTGGCTCTAATCTGCGAATATTTGTAACTTAAATGAAAACTTGCCATTCAAACTTTTATTTATCCATGCGAAAGCATAAACCTTCATCCTCCTCCTGCTTTTGCAGCTGTTTTTTTTAGTTTTTTTTTTTTTTAAATCAACGGTCTTGGCTTTTGTCCTTCGCCACTGCTAGGAAAGCCATAAATCACTGGTCATCTGAATGCATTGTACCATTTCCTCATGATAAGTGCCTCAATTTTCTCGGATTCTGTGCCTAAATGCATCCGGTCTTGCCATATTTTTCCCAGTTAACCACGTGTGCACTCAACAACCTAATGCCTGATTGGGTTTGTGGTCCATATTGTGAATTCCCCAGAGTTAGAAAATTCTAAGTCAAATGCAATGTAAAAATTATAAAGATTTAACTAAAGCAAACGTTTTAGATGTCGACCTTAAAGATGCAGGAGCTTGACAGATTACGTTGCTTGATTGTTTTTGGTGATTATTGTTTTTGGTTTTAGCTTCACTTGCTGCCTGAAACTAAAATTACGGCAGAAAAAAAAAGGATTTTGGAAAGAATTATATGTTTTATGGATTAAAAAAATGTTATTGAAGTTAATAGTGAATTGTTTGACATTTTAGCTGCTTATTCCTGAAGCTCCTCCAGGGTTACCGCCAGCCTCTTGACTGTTTCTGAGATGAATGCTATCCTAGCCAGTTTAGGTCCCATGTTTTTTTTAATCTATTCACACTTAAAGCCACAAGTTTTCCAGTTCTAGGTGATTGATTGAAAAAAATGCTCCCTGAAATGATCTAAGTTCTGTAGAATTATGGAATAAGCCTGTTAATGTAACCCTAACTTTCCCCCAGGTGTCTAGTGTTTTTCCCAGAACAGCTTTATTCATAAACTATATTATCATATGCCTCTTTATTGATAAATTATGGGACCTTTTCTTTTTAAGAAACATCCTTAATTGTAACCAGTGTCATCATTCTCTAAGAGGACATGATAAATACATTAAATGACTTTTTAGAATAAAATCTGTTTAGGTTCATAGTTGTAATGACATTTCAAAAACATTTCACGGCCTGAAACGTTTTTAAAGGACAGCGATTCTTCTTACCAAACCTACTGCCTTAGAAAGCTCCAGTTATTTTCTGTTCGTTTGTCTTTAATAACTCGCCCTTGCAGGTACGATGACATGTTGGTAGTTCCTATTATTGAAAACACACCAGAGGAAAAGGACCTGAAAGACAGGATGGCCCGAGCAATGGATGAATACCCAGATTCATGTGCCGTCCTTGTCCGTCGACACGGTGTCTATGTTTGGGGCGCGTCCTGGGAAAAAGCAAAGACAATGTGAGAATTTCTTTTGGTGTCTAGCACTTTTATTTGTCTTGTAAAATATTATATTTGTAGATTTCAATTTCGGGTGAACGTTACAAAGATTTGCTTGTTTTGCAGGTGCGAATGCTATGATTACCTGTTCGATATTTCCGTCCAGATGAAGCAGTGCGGTTTGGACCCCTCGGCCCTACCCGTCGAAGAAAAGGGAATAGTGTGACATTTACTGGTGCTTAGTTTTGCGACATTTGTTACAGGAAGGTTAGCCGAGTTCAATCAGGGGAGCAGATTGTAATCATTTGCCTTTCGCGGCAGCCTTCCTCAAATCGGATGAAATCTGATGGTGGGGGCAGATCCCGGGTTGAAGATCGAATGCCTGCAATCTGGAGGTAGCTGCAGGTACACTGTAAAGCACTGTGGGACAACTCACGGGAGAGTAGCTGTCAAACCAATGTCCCCAGGTTCAAATGCCTTTCTGTTCAAGCCTGGCTGCACTGAAATCAAGGTTTTGCTGTATGTCAGAGAAATCTAGAGCACAGTTCTCACTTAATCTGTAATACTTTTAACTCATATTGCCTGAGTGAATAAAACATGAGATACCATTTGTGACTTGATATATATATATATTTTTTTCATTTTGTTTGTCTGTCCCTTTTATTTCCGTAAGCCATGTTGCAAAATTAAGCAAGTAATTTACAGAGGAGACAAAACTTTGTTGGATTAAAAATCAAAGCTTAGACTTAAGTGCCTGTGGTCGTTTTGTCAAAAATCTTTTACAGAAAATAACGCTACATGGCTTGAAAGAAGCCTTGCTGCGTTCATGGACATCCTTTCAGTCTCACACCACCATTTCGACAGCAGGCAGGCATGTTTGGTACTGAAAGTGCGCGGCGCCTGTAGATCCTCACACAGCATGCGTTCACTTGTGTGCGTACTCATTTTTCATGAAAGGCAGAACTCATTTTTATAACAAGCTCCCTTTGCTGCCACTCTCCCTGCAAGTGTGACAGGATAATAGTTTTTTTTTTTGGGATCTTGGCAACATATTCACCTTTAAGGCATTAAAATAACTCATTCTCAGACTAAGAAAAAAACCTTTAATAATTGCAAATATTCAGTTCTTGATCTTTTTCCTAAAAAAAATGCTTTATTATGCATTTGAAATAATATTTATGACCTTTCAAAAAACATCAAGAGTAAAAAAAAAGGGCTCTGTGGGGGCACTGTGGCACATCCATCACCCATGGAACGAGGCCAGCTTGGTGACAAAGACTTTGTCACAGATACCCTATGATTAAGATGAACTACTGGACAGGTACTGTCATACAGTAGAAATATGACCCACTATGTCTTTTTCTAAACTTGACCTGCTTTGAACATGACGTGAAGTCAAATAAAGATGGGGGGGTGATGCTTATTGAGAGCTAAAGACAATTCTGGGAACAAAGTGAATCTGACTGGACTCAGGCTGTTTTGCTCAAATTCCAGAAATACTCCTTACTATTACAATCTAAGCATGGTTTAAAGGGTTATGGTAATGTAAATGCACTCTAATAAAACAGCAGATTTAACATCTTAAGGCTGCCTTAGTACTTCCTGATGAAAGTGGTGGGGGTATTTCATACCTAAATATATTTGTGTATTTTACCAATTACAACTTCGAATCAATCCTGCCTTCACTTTCTTACCTTTTGCTTATTGAAGGATGCAAAAAGTGTTTAATATTCACCTGGTTATCTTTAAAGAGCAACAATACAAACAACTTTTATTTATTCTATAAAGGAACAGTTCTCAACTTGTAACATAAATAAATAAATACAAAAGAAAGAACCAATATTTGAGTTGATAACTGATGAAGCTGAAAGTGTGTGTTAACCATTTATAACGCTGTCACTTTACAATGCGTCTGTATGTCCAGTGCTGTCTTATAACGCTGTCACTTTACAATGCGTCTGTATGTCCAGTGCTGTCTTATAACGCTGTCACTTTACAATGCGTCTGTATGTCCAGTGCTGTCTTTCAAAATGATAGGCAAATAGTTTTAGTATAAAGCACAGATGTGTCTCAACTGGTTTTTACTTATTTTTTTAAATATACCTTTTAGTTATTTCCAAAGGCACAACATTATTTTAATTTGGGGACAAATAATAGGGAAATTTGTCAGGTGTATCCTGAAGTATAGTGAAGAAGTAGACGAGTTAAAGAACACTGACTCAATAATCAATATTTCATTTTAATAACTGGTCTGTAGCCTGCATTTTAGTTTTAATGATAAAATATTTTCTCAAAATGTAATTTGCAATATATTCTTTAAAAAAAACAAACAAACAAGACTAACGCTATTTGAAATTGTTTTTGGAAATTAGAATTATTGGTTAGAATCCTACACATTTATTGACCAAATTGACACACATATGTTCAAGCCAGCTGAAAAAGGTTGTCTTCGTACCAGAAATCTAAAAAAACATCTAATTTTTTATCTTAACTTTTCCTTTTACTATAGATTTGAATCTTTATTGAGAAATTAAGCTTCTGGAATCCCCAGAGAGCGCAAACTCCAATTTACTGTTGGTCTCAACAAGCTCTACATGGTTCTATCTTTGCATGTTGGTTTGAATTCTCTCAAAAAAATCTTCTGTGATGTTTATGTTTATTGAGAAAAGCTTGAAGCCTGCTCCCAATAGCCACACAATCAAATTGATGTTTTGGATCCTGTTCTTCTTTATTACTGTACCCATTAAATGTCTTTCTTGGAACACATTATCAGCTGCTGCACAGAGCATCTCATTAAAAGCATTGGAGAAAATGTTATTTTCACCAGTGTTTTCAATCAGCTGAGGGATGTATAACAGCTCAAGTGCTGTAGTGGCGCCTCGCTATCCCATAAATTATGCTCAAGTTGTATTAACGTGTTTGGCACCCATGTCTTAAGAGAAGAGGAACATTCATTGCTGCCCCATATTTTTAATATTATTGATTAAAGTGTAAATGTGTTTATGATTTTTAGCTCCAGTAAAAGCGTTGTGACAGGCCAAATGGTGATATGAATTAATATTATTGATGGTCAGACCAAAGTACTGTACTTGTGTGTGTATCAGCCATCAGCACACACATCCAAATTGAAAATAGTGGAATCTCAAGAATGCTCAACATATACAAAAATTATTTTCTAATTTATCTTTCTTTACAAAAATGACCGTATATATGTTTTTAAATTATTTTAAACCAGGAATTAAATGTTTAGTGTCACAGTATCTTTGCCATCCAGTTCTATATTTGGCTTTGTGTTGTATCAGCACTGCTTTTGCATGTGAAATGAGAATAGTTCATCTATTTAACCTATAAAGAAGTTCAGTATACAAATTTTTCCCTTCAGAGAGGTGTTGAGTATGCATTTTACACAATAAAACAAGCAGTTGAAACCTTTGACCTTTATTCAGTGAATGGCAACAAAGTAGAGTGGATTTCCATGTGTGCAAATTTTCTTTTCAAGAGGAGGATTAAGCGAAAGTCCCAAATCCATGTGACTCAAGGGGTAGATGTGCAGTTCTGCTGGTGGATAAAAAAACTGCTCTTAAGGGAAGCAAACACACATACACACATAGGTTTATATTTATGTATGTACATATGTGTAATATAATATATTTTATAAGCAATCGTCTGCAGAGTTTTGTTCAGCCAGTTGATTAACATAAAAAACAAACCTACAGTTCATGTCATAATATCAAAGGAAGAATGGGCAAATTGGGACTTGTTACCTTGTGGGCAGAAAAGCAAGATCTGGTGAGAAAGTTTTTTTTTTTTTCTTCTTTTTCTATAAGCCATGTCTTCCTTGCCCTGAGGTCCTTGCCCTACTAGGTGTTTGTTTACACGACCATCATGCGATTAGGTTCATGTTACATACGATTTTTGTTTCTTCTTCATGCTCTCCAGGTGTACAGCATCATCAATAATGGCTTAATGGCTACAAGTGGTAACTGCAATAAGAAGAGCCTTTTAAAACACCTTTTAATGTATGGAACATGTAGATAAGGTGCAAGCTTACTAATTTTTTAAATATATTTTGGAAAAATATGTTATCTGTCTACGTTTTTCTAAGAGTAATTTGAGCAGAAATCTACTTAATGGACCAAAGAGATAGCTAGTAAACTGTTAATTGATGTATATATGATGTTGACAAAGGCCAGAGAACTATTGAAATAGTAATATAGTAGCAGGAAATAATGCAATACTGAATAATGTTTTCAATTACAGTCCTATCATGTTTCTGTCATCGGTTGTCCATATTTGGTGCATGTTTAATTACTGTGGAGAAACCAGTTTTGAAGTTAAACCCTGAGACTCCTCCGATTACCATTCAAACCCCTTTTTAAAACGATTGTTCGATTGAACTAAGTGAATAACAAGCATAGATTTTGGGATACAAAGGAGTGCTAACGTATGTAAGTTATTGTGACAAACAACAAGGTCTCAGGCCAGTTTGTTCACTACCACATGTATCTACATAAAGGCTGAAAAAGTGACATTTCTTACATCCGGCGTAAAGGTTTCATGTCTGTTGCCTTCCAATGGAAATCTACCTCCTCAGCAGAGTTATCAAACCAGAAGCAGTAGTTGGCTGTGAGCCCATACACTAGAGCCTCACTTTTGTCTGCTTGTCAGCTCTGACTTTGTAGATAGTGATGCAAACAACCTCAGCTATACTTTCTCTCCAGAGCTATTGTTAGCTCTGTAAAATCTGCTTTGTTTTCCTAAAGCAGCTTTCATATTGTAATTTTACTCATTCCCCCTCTTAGTTACCTGCACTACAACCTGGTTTTGGCTTAACAGTGAACATTCAGAGAACTGTCTTTTATATGGGTTCTCTAGGGCATAAAATGATCATCCCTGCAACTCTAGGAGCACCTCACTTCAATACGTGCTATAAACAAATACAATGTAATGTAGGAGGGTTCCAGAGAGAGTTGAAACTGTGAATTAGTCTATCAGTGATTGTTAACATATCTCACTATGAGTCTAAGCGGTGAGGATGTTCACACGTTTGATATATAAAATCTGATGCAATTATATCTATTTTAAACATTAAGTTATTTTAGAAGAAACACTACTGGATTCTATTCACATTTTATGTTATGAGAATTTTTTGGAAAGGTTTGGCATGTGATAGAGTTGATCCTAATTAACTCTGATACATCTGAATCAAATCCACTTATACTAATTGCATAGCTTGACATTATATCTAACTGAGCTTTAGCTGTTTTTTAAACAATGGGCGACAATTTGAGTGTACAAGAAGATCATAAAGGCGAATTCATGCAAAAGCAGTTTTTGTTAAGTGTTGACCTTGACTTCTTAGAAAACAAAGGCAAACCAAACTTAGGGTTTTCAGTTGTATAAAATTGTGAAAATTATATATAATTTTTCCCCTAATTAAACATAACTTGTTTTAGTTTATCATTTAAAATCCAGGCAAAAACATTAAAGTTTCTGGTTTTTACCTTAATAGGCATGGGAAAAAATCCTGTGTGATTTCCATGAATTGCTTAAGATAGGAAGGTTGTTTTTCTTTTCTTTATAGCTTACGCACTTATGATCTTCTACAAAGGCTCATTTTAGATATATATCTGTATTTTATAAAGAGTAATGCAGTAACTTACCTTTGGTTAATGAAAGTGACTCATTCCAACCACAGAAACCAGTTTATGTGGCATTCATCTAGTGCTGCGGGGGTTCACAGAAACAGTCTGTAGCCGTAATTATGGAAAATCAATTTAAACATCTGTTTTAAAACTGTCACAGAAATGTTTTATTGCCGCACGGCACTTTAATTCAGCTTTGAGGTGGAAACCACAGTAACAAAACCAAAACCAACAACAATAGAATCAAAAAACGACATAGCCTACATAGCAAAATAATAAATGAATAATGTGAGGATATATAAACATATAGCTTGTATCACTTTATTCACTGCAATGCGTTTAATGTTTAAATATTTTTGTTTTTATTGTATTTTTCATACAATATACATATATATATACATATATATATATATGAGAAATACAATAAAAACAAAAACATTTAACGCATTGCAGTGTATAAAAGCTATATGTTTATATATCCTCCCATGATTAACGCACAGTTTTCTCAACAAAATTAATGGAGTTAGCCTGGTGACGGAGTTTAATAACTCTGTTGTTCAAATATGAAATGATTTTTTTATTAACAATTATTTTTCTTAGACTAATATTTTCTCTGGAAAAAAGGACCAAGAGACGAACAGAAATAAGTTGGGGGAACAAATAGGTCATTCATCGTCTTATAAAAAAAGGTTTCGGATCCTTTCATGTTCTTTTGTGTCAGGAATTTACACTCAAGTTAATACAAGAGCTCTTACCTAAAAAAAAATATATATATATATATTTTATGTCACAGTGGAGGAGGCTCCAAAATGATGTGGGAGCTGTTTCCTTCAGTTAAACAACGGTGCTACTGGTTGTGCATTAGTGACAGGCTTTTTAGAGATACTGCATCTGGCTAAACAGCACAAAGCTGCAGTTCATAATCTCCATATGACTTATTATTTTCTTCAAAGAGGCTGATGTTCATCTTTTGGACTATTGTTCCTGTTGTTTTAAATTTTAATCCAGTTAAAGTCATTAGAGGATGTTGGAGAAATGTCCAATAATGACCAAAACAAATGCATATTTAGCATCTTGGAGGCCCTTCACAATGCATGGCTAAATAAAATAAAACCAAATGCGAAAGTTTAGTTTGTTTCCAATAAACACCCTTTGTAAGTTTAAATGTGGTTTGTCCTCTTTATTTTATACTTGTTTATGTACTTTTTGACAAGTTTGTGCTGCCTTTTGGATTTTGTTCAGGAACAGATCTCACTGTCCTGCCGTTACCCATAGTATCAGATCACTGGATGGATCATGGACTTGTCTGCAGTAGACAGTAATGCTTCTCTGATCCATTTAACTTCTGACCTTTAACAAAGCTGTGACTTGATAGAGCAAGAAGCTTGACACAAGCGGTTGGAATAAGCGCCATCCCTATAATTATGATAAGGTCAACCTTAGCAGTGAAATGAGAAACCACATCAGCCAGTAGGAGTTTAGAATACAGTCACTGCCCTTCTCTCTCAAAATGTATGTGCTGAGGTGGCTTGGACATCTGATGAGGAGGCCTTCTGGACGCCAATCTTTTACAGGTTTTACAGGCACACCCCATTTGGTGAAGAACATTGAACAGTAGCAGAACTCACTGGAGGCCCTATTTGATGCGAGAAAGAATTTTTAATTTTCAGCTCAGTGACAGTTAATAGGAGTGATATATCATTGTTCAAGGGTAGTTTGCTGTACAGTGATAATCTTACTTGGCTAAGAGTTTGACACGTTAGTGGCACTGCTTTTTCTCTTGAAAAGAAATTACTATTGGTGGTTAAGGGGACCCTGGTAAAAAAGAAAAGCTGTTTAAACCTCTGTAGATTAGAGTTCTAAACCTTTGCTAAGGTTAAGAGATTTTGGCTGAGTGCTAAGTTCTGTATATAGTTTATTGAAAAAATATTATAGGGATTATGATTTTACATCCCTGTAATGGATCCCCTCTCACCTTTCATATGATAGCAGTCACCAAGGTGATGTTAGTCCAACATACTAAACTGGCTTAATTTTAAAAAGTTAAGGGATGGCAACTGGAAAATACCAATTGACCCAACAAAGACAAGGCAAGGAAGTATGACTCACATCAATAGAACATCAGCAACTTGGGATTCAAGTGTCCATAAATATTTAAATTCGTCTGTTAATTTTTTTACCCAGGTAACCTGAAATTGTAGATAAGGGTTCAGGTTGTTCTTGGAACCTCTTACATGAAATAAACTGAACAATTTCCATTTTCGAAGGACTGGAAATAAAACTCCAGCTTTTTCATTGGGAGACAACAGGATCTCACGGAATCTCAGCTGTACCAAAAATAAGTCTTGGTTAGGGATGACTGATTGTTTGTTGCATGCTACCTCTCACCTTACTCTATTCAGCCTTTCCACCATACATTTATCTAGGAAGGGTTGACATAGGTAATCACTCACACACAGGACCAGAAGGACATACAAAATATACAAAGAGAGATGCTACAGCCAGAGGATTTGAGCCTTGGGTCTTCTTTGTGGAGGAATGCTCATCTATCTACTTTATACCATGAAGTAAATCTATCAGACTGTGTCCTCACCAAACAAAAACCCTGCAATTTCACAATATGGTATTACATTTATTAACCAAGCTTAACAATGCACATTGGTATCCTCCGCCTGACTCATTCTGCTCCTTGGATTTTGTGCGTCATTCACCTTCCCCCTCATCACCTCAACAAATTGAAGCCCAGGGTTCTTTCATGCAAACTATTTTTTGCCAAATCCGATTTGAATAGATTGCAGGAATGACAACCATTCCCAGTGAATGAATTTGCAAGGAACTGGCTCCCAGATCCTTTTTGGCAGACATGTCGGCTTCAAGCGGTATAGATGTGTGCCAAGAGGCAGGCAGACGATCGCCTATGCAGCTGCCACCACACATCTCTGGTTATCTGCAGGGAAATACTCCATATTTATGTGAGTCATATAAAAAGTGATTTGATGCATGCAGAGAAGATACTACATGCTTGTCCCTAACTTAGTTATTTTCACATCTAGAATAAAGGAGGTTCAAGGCAAGTTGATTACTAGAGCTGAATCTTCTACATTTTAAATTCAATGGAATAAAGGTGCTTCCACTCATCCTTGCTCTTATCCTTAAACATAAAATGGTTCGGTCAGTGCTTTTGAAAAATAGCTGCATTTTGAGAGTTAACAACTCTGCATTCCGAACAATATTTGAAAAAGCTGAATCTGACTTCTACTGACGTCTGTGCTTTTGTGAGAGCCAGCACTGTCCGGTTACTTCTCCTTTAAGGTTTGCACATGCTGACAGCTTGCCGGCTGCTCTAAAGGATAAAATGACAGGAATACGTATGATCAGAAAAGTTGTCAAAGATAGATCCCAGTAGACGGTGGCTACCCACAATGTTTCGGTGTTTAACTTTTTTCTTGTTCAAAGAAGCTGTTGGAGGTGTATAACATAAACTTACCAGAGGAGACAATGATTTTCTGTTGCCCTCTGCTGGTGCCCTGCTTTTGAAAGTAGCTCATTGAATAGTGATAAATTTTAAAATCGTTATTTTAGATGTATAATTATAACATATTTTTAATTTGATAAAAAAATAAGTCTTTTAATTATACTAGTCTTTATTTCTTATAAGACCTTTAAGTGGTCAAGAATGCACTACTATTTAAAAACAATGTAAACTTTCCTAGTAAGTAAGAAATTATAAATAAAAAAAAGATTGGAATATTTTTGTCATTTGTAGACACTTGATGTAGATAAATAAATCCCACCTTTGTTATGCAGGGATCGGCGAGCAACATTTTTATTCATCTGCGCTGTTGCCATAGAGCCTCCCTCTCAGCAGTTAGGCAGAATCAAACAATCAAGTGTGAGTCTCCACTCCTTTGGATCTGTGCATTATCATACTTCACTGCCCACAGCTTGTCAGTGTAAATCATTCTCTAAGTGATTTACAAAAACACACAAACTGTTTCCCCTTTGTCTGAGATATAGAAAATGATGGTTCCACCACCGTTTGTAAATTATGTTCATGTTTAAGTTTAGGTGAATATCCTGCTTTATGTTGCATTGTACAATAATTAGTCTGGTGCATTTTTATACGTTTCTGAAAATGGAAATGATCAATGGAAGAAACATCCAGAACAATCAAAATAAAACTGGCACAAAAAAAATATATACACATTTTATATATATATAAGTTAGCCTATGTGTGTATTTTGTGGCAACATCTCCAACACACTATTTAATGATCTAGCAAATTAATTGAAGAAACAAACAATATAGAGCAAGATAGTACAATAAGAACTTTGGACATCCTCAAGTGATTTGCAGATGATTGAAGATGGCACACTCACTTGTTCAAAGGATGTTTAGCGAGAATCAACCCCATGCAATTGTCCAGGGATTGTGTGCCCTTAATGCACACTAGTCACTACAGTCACTTGATAATATCGTGAATATAAAACTCAGTGAAAAGGCCTGAGAATGAGATTTCCTCAGATTTCCTCGCCGGAACTAATGGAAAATGTTCTTATGTTACCGCAAATTATTAGTGCTGATGTTAGGCTAGGTGTGCTAATCTTAATACAAATTATTGG
The DNA here is from genome assembly GCA_032876305.1 of Orestias chungarensis. Classification (NCBI taxonomy): domain Eukaryota; kingdom Metazoa; phylum Chordata; class Actinopteri; order Cyprinodontiformes; family Cyprinodontidae; genus Orestias; species Orestias chungarensis. The sequence goes on along the minus strand of JAVLVB010000157.1, from coordinate 936,460 downwards.
CATCTGTTAGTGGTAATGTGATAACGGTAGGGTTAGTGTGGTCTATCCTTAGTCCTAATTTCCCATTGATAAGATTAGCATGCTACTGTAGGGATTGTAGTTATTTTGTTAGTTTGCTAATATTAAAACAAATGTGCTAATGCTAATGAGATACGTCTTCCTTTTTCTGGGATGAATATGCAACAAATAATTAAAACTAGTATAAAAAAAACATACATTTTCCTCACCGTTGACCAAAGTTTAAGCACAGTGTATCCATTCTTAATAGTAGAGGCCAGTGGGTTCTAACTACTAGAACATTTTCGAATTTGATTTAGGGATATTGCAGGCAAAGACAAAAAAGAAAAGAGAGTGTGGAAAAATATATATTTTTTCCAGACTTTTATTCCCTTCTGAATTACACTGTCTGAAATACACTATAGCCTAAAATACAATCTGTTCAAACATGTATCCATCTGCTCCTGCTTTTCTCTTCATCCATTTATCATCCATCCGTCACCTTAAAGTTTCAGGTTATTCAGCAGAATCCATATGTTAAACTTTGGATCTTTAGGGAAACTAGCAGTATATTAAAGTTAACCTTTAGATTATATAAAATATAATATAAACTGGTGCCCTTTGAAAACCAGATGGCATAAAGAATGTTACAATTTTAAAGAACACACATTTTTGCATTTGGGAAATATAAATACTCTTTGTAGCTTCTCAATATAATTGTAGACATTTAGCAGTTTTATTCAGTGTAATGACTGTTACTGAACAAACCATCCTAACATAAACCTTGGGAAGCGAACACATCCTCAGGAAGCATGAAGCAGATCGGAGACACTGTTATGAAAAACAAAAAATAAATTTAAACTTGAATCAGAAAGTTTCTATAAACTGGTTCAAAGAAAATAAATAGTCAAGATAAGTTGTTCACGCTAGCAGAGGGTGGCTGCTTTGGCTTTGTTGCTTGTGATTTTATTACAGAACAAGAAGAAGCTGTCTGGTTTTGAAAACAGAGATCGGATAAGCGAAAAGAAAAATGTGAAACACTGGACAGCGTGCTCTTCTTCGGCCATTACTTTAATATCAGGGGCTAGCAGGGTTATAATATATCTGGGAAACTGCTGGTCTGTGGCAGCTCAGACAAGAAACAGCTTGTGACTCAGGACATTTAATCTTTGCCAGGTAAAATGCATTTTAGACAATATTGGCATCTACCCAAGGCATTTCATGTGCTTTCACAGAGACCCTCATCATTAACCAAGGGAGGCCTTTTTTGTATTTATTGCATGGTAATGTTTACATTTAATTTTTATTGCATTTTCCATTATAATTTGCAAATGAATTGTTGCGGAAAACTTCCTTATGTGTTAAACACCAATTTTGATGCCAGGTTTTGACAAGATTAGCTTGTGTTGACTGAATCGTGAAAAAAAATTGTGTCCCTCATGTGTAGCAGCGAACACTACTTGGCTGTCAGAAACACAGGACATCTACAAATTGCCTTGCTTTGAGCATAAGAGCACAAATTGCCCTCGCAATTGTTGCAATTCCAGCACACTCTGTTCCAAATTATATATCATTAAAAACATCAAGCTTATTTCGCTTATTTCTGGGAAATCAGGCTGTGAGTCATCTATCTATCTATCTATCTATCTATCTATCTATCTATCTATCTATCTATCTATCTATCTATCTATCTATCTATCTATCTATCTATCTATCTATCTATCTATCTATCTATCTATCTATCTATCTATCT
>JAVLVB010000157.1:914856-927973 GCA_032876305.1 Orestias chungarensis | reverse complement strand
ATAGATAGATAGATAGATAGATAGATAGATAGATAGATAGATAGATAGATAGATAGATAGATAGATAGATCATACACAATTTAACTATATTCCATCCTCAGTCATTCAATCACACTTCAAACATACAAAATAATTGGCCAAAAGCATGAATTGATGGAACAACAACATGGATCTTATATATTATAAACCATATTCCTCAAAAACTCTGACTGCCACCATCAGTCACCAACTGTAAACGTGTAATGCAGAGCACAGTGGAAATAAATCAGCATTTCCTTGGTGTTGACAGGCAGAAACCAAAAGCTTTTAAAAGGGATTATTCCACAGTTAGTCTACACAGCAAACCATCCAGCAAAAAATCTACCAGCTGGACTTCATGCTAAGCTACAATCAAGGTGTTTTTAGAATGTGTTGGTCGATCATTTGAAAATAAAAGAAATGCTATTGCCACAAATAATTACAAAAGTTTCAAGCATGGACCAGTACTGGATCTCACTGCATGATAAAAATAATTTTCTAGTGCCTATGTGCAGGACACTAAACCTTTTTCTAATAGCCATGAATTCTACACTCTGATCTCAAAGCTGATCTTGCAAACCTACCAGACCCCTTAAGTCTTCTGAAAAAAAATGCCTTCTGATTATAGGGAAATTAAAAATGAGAAACCTTAATATTTCTTTTAAGGCCCTTGTCTGTGTAAATGCCTTTATGACGAAATTAAGGCACAAAAGATGATGTTTTTACACAGACACCTAAGAATTGCATTTTAACTCTTTTTGTAATTTAGATTATTTAATCCTACTTTTAACCAAAGCTTGATTATTATATTTAAAGCTTTACTGTACTTAGTTTGACTTTACATTTGAACTTATTGTATGATAGATAGATAGATAGATAGATAGATAGATAGATAGATAGATAGATAGATAGATAGATAGATAGATAGATAGATAGATAGATAGATAGATAGATAGATAGATAGATCATGGATGTACAGCTCATTCTTTAAACTGTTAACAGGAAGGTTGGAGCAAAGGCCACTTCTCGCCTTTTATGCCTTCGCCCATCCTTTACATTCTCTGTTTCCGCTCTTCAGCTCTGAATCCAAGCGGGGTTTACCTCCATTGAGGAACAAGAGATTTAAAAAACACCTTTATTCCTATAGCAGTGTGTAAGCGGCTTATGTCAATCTTCTTTACAGTTTCCCTTATTTTGTTCATTCAGATTATATGTTTTGGTTGTAATAATTTATTTATACAAACTTGCCGATGTAACACCTATTGTGCTATAAATATATAAATTGGGGAATTCAGTCATATATTTTTTGTACGTACTCATTTACTTGTTTTTATTTACCATATCCTGGGTGATTAAGGTTTAAATAAATATTTATTTAAATAAATATTTTAACTCTATCCTTATATTTTATCCCATGTTTTGACTGACTGCATTTAAGACATATTACTGAATTGTCAAATTACCATTGAAAACATGGAAAATAAAGCTTCTCTCAGCCACTTTTTTAAAATTAGCCCTCGGCCATGCCTTCATGATGATTGCATATGCACATTTCAGACAAAAGAACCTCGATCTGAGAAGGGATGGAAAGGTTGGAAGCACAGCATCAAGTTTAAAATGGGCAATTACACAAAAAAGAGAAGGAGGGCTGGATGTCAGGAGTTCGCTATAAATGCTCAGAAAGGAAGTTGATGAAAACCTGAGAATGAACCTGCACACCCCAACATCAACAAGCCGATGTGTGCAGAAATTAACTTTCTGCCTAACTTTGCTCAAGGCTCTTGATATGTAGTCTGAGGTGTATAGTAGTAAATGCTTTATTCTGTTTTTGTACTTGCTAAACAAATTTAATAAACATATTGATTTAGGTAACTTTTTTATTTTTTCGGTTTATATTTGTTACTGCCTGTCACATTGTGTGTAGTATTGCCTAATTTCATTCAGCATGAAATAAATAGTTGCTGGTTATTAACGGGTTTATGTTCAGATATTGGTAATTAATTCATTTATAATTACCTGGGACCGTTTGGCATTGGGTTTGATTAGTAAACTTGTCACTATTTTAATCATTTTAGGAATTACATGATGTCCACACATGGTGTACCACTGTTCTTCATGCCCTTCCTGTGTATCTACACGAGGAAGTCTCTGGATTTTTCAGAACATTTGTGGTAAGTGACCAATTCATATTTTCATTCTATTTCAACACACTGGAATGTCTGTATATGTACCAGTGTTTCAACTACAAATCTCTGGCAAGGTTTCTAAGTGTGTATTGTAATTTTGAGCCCATTAAGGCATCAAAAAAATACATAGGGTTAGGGAAATCAAGAAAATCAAGTGGGATGTCATTACCACAAGTTTCTTGTCGTCCTAGAGGGTGATGTGGTCGTCAATCTCCCCAGGGATTGCTGATGCCTTTGTGGTAATCTTCGGCCTAATCTACGCACTACATCTCAGCTATCCCAAGGACTGACAAGCACTTTTGAGATCACGGAAAAAAATCTTGCTAGGTCTTGATGACTCTAAACTTTCACCCAAACTGCAGACGTTAAAAATGATCTTATGTTGTGTGTCTAACTCAAGATCTAAAAAGGAGTGGTGGGTTCTGATGGCTCACTCTGATAGAGCATATTCCAAAAGGGCTTTCAGCCAAATAGCACACTGTCTTTCTATTTGTTGTCTTATTTTTTTTGTTGTTAAACTGAATTTAACAATATTATTTTTTGTTTTTTTTTCATTTTGTGTTGAAAAGAACAGAAGTGGGGAAATCTCTCTAAAGTAAACTTTGCGTTCAGGACCCAAGACTTGCTTATGCACCCGTGGTAATGTTCTATTAACTGGTTATAAGCTATTTGGGTCATGAAGATTTTTTTTTCTTAGTAACAGTATTAACAAAATGGCCGGAAGTTAACTTGTTATTTGTTGATTTATTTATGTACTTGTGTTTTTATTTCAGATATTTGTTTGCTAAAGGACTTGCCAGGAAATGTTTCTACTAAACATCTGAATACAAAAAAAATATAGGTATACTTTTAATTTTATGTTTTTTGTTTTGGATTTTGGATTTTTAAATCAATCAGTGGCCACAAATAGTTTAAGGTTGGCAGTAAATGATTTTGAGCTGTAACCGGTCTGTTTTTGAGTTGTGGGTAATTAAACCATTGATTGGAGAATCTAATAAATGTTAAGTTCTTCAAACAAAAATATCTCGACTTCATGTTTGAAATTATTACGTTTTCTTGAGTTATTGCAATGAGAAAGATGAATAAAATATTCTGAGACACATAAATTAGTAAATCTAATTTAATTAGAATTTAAAATTATGCTTAAAATGAACTCAAAATATAAAGGGAATGATATACTCAAATTTTTTAGTTTATGAACTCAAAAAACATGAGGCAATTAATTGCCTTACTTTTTTTAAGTTCCGCTTACTTATTCGGGTTTACAGTGTATATGATGTAATGCTGTTTTTGTTGTCTGCAGAATGCCACAGTAGTAATTCATAGAAATAGAGGTTTGTCTCTTTAGTGTTCAAGACTAAGATTTTGCTGTGCAAAGAATTGTATTTGTATGCAAACACCATGCTGGATGTATGGCTCATGCTAGCAGCAACAAATCAAGTATGTTGGCTCAATGCTAAGGATCCAGAGCTCAATGACTGACCCTCAGAAAGGCTAACTTCTACTAGCAACATTTAAACTGAATTTTAGTAAAACATAAATTTTTACAAATCATTTATTTTAGCAGTAATGAAGCAAACTAAACATTTGGACTTCAGCTATGTCAATTACATAGCTGAAATACCAAAGGATGCATAAGGTATTTAAGTGAAATGTTTAGGTAAGGCTTAATCAGGGGAACGTGTTCTGTACTCTTATTGTAAGTGCAATTAATTACAACATTATCCTACTAAAATCTACTCAATAAGTGAAACACTTCATATAGAAAAAGTGCACACAGGCACTTTTTTAATATGTTCATCATGAGAATGTTTACTTATAAATAATTAAAAATAAATGTAAAAGATTTTGAAACATCCCTACGGGACACTGCAAAAGTCAACACTAGCTGTTAACTAGACTGAAACTTTCTGATTCTAATTTTGTGATAAACCTGAAGGCACAAACCCTTCATAAGTTATAACATCCTCCATGCCACATCCTGTTTATTCAGCAAGATCATCATCGGAAATTTGTGCTTTCAAAACATAAGATTTCGCAATCAATGGGGCATGACATGTAGCTATAGGCAAGTTTTACAGGAGGACTATGATACATGTTATTCGGAAATCATTTTTAGAATAAGTAACATCTGGTCAAGAACATTACCTTAATGTGATGGCATACCAGTACATTATATATTTTTTAGATTATAACTGGTATATTAAAAACAACAAATAGAAGACTATCTAACTTAATGAGCTCAACTAAACAATTGATATGGTAAATGATAAATGCCCTCTACTTATATAGCCCTCATAACTCCAAAGTGCTTCACACTGCATTTTTTCATTCACCGATTTATTTGCTGATAAACTGCATTTTAGCCAGAGCAGGAAGACATGCACCAGTGCCACTGGGCGCTCTGACCACCAGCAGGCAAGGCGGGTGAAGTATGTTGCCCGAAGGGTAAGAAGGGGACAGACAAAGCGAGATAAACCCTTTTAGAAAGCATGCCAGTTTCAAATTGTAAGTATTGAAAAACGCATTTGACAGTGTCTCTAAAACGAAAAAAAAATAGTATTCAAAACCTACAATCATAAAGTTCTGATAATTCTAGTTATTAAAAGCCATATAAAAATAAAGCAACTTTCGGTCATTTTATTTTTATTTTGGTATCATGCAACTTCACTTGAAGCCTCTGCAAATTCAGACCTATTTTAATATTAATAAAACACAATAAAAGTAATTTATTTTTTAATTTAAGTCCCCTGGATTGTTTGTATATTAAAACATCAAGTGGTTTGGATGCCCTCAGGAGTTCCTGAATCTCAGCCTTCATTCATTTATAGGTTTCGCACATTTACAGTTTCCACAGTCATTTTGCCAGAGGAGTTTTTTTCTCCCTATTCCGCAAAGAGGCTTTAGAGTAATAACCATTTGTTACATTGCTTAATTAATTATCTGGAACTATAATAAATAATAACAATTAAAAAAAACAGTCCATTAAAAAGGCATCCTCCTTTTATTATTTCTTGAATACAAAGAAAGGAAAAGAAAATGGGCCTTTTTTTTGTTTTGGTGGAGTTTAACAAAATCTGTCTTTATTTCTCTTCAGTTGGTCTTGAAGAACTTCAACTGTTTTTGCAGATGATTGCAACAAAAACAAATGACAATATGTGAGTTTATTGATAATTTGGCCATAGACAACAGTTTCAGCGAATGCACTTGTTAACTGTTTTTAAATGGGTTCAGGCTATATTTGATAAGCTATATTTCCAGTGACTCAGAATATAAAATATATCTGATCAAAAGTAATTCAGATTATTTCAAAGCAAACTCCCAAATACAGCCTAATTAGGCTTTTTGAATCACACTCCAACTTCAGTATCACCATCCATAAGAATAACAAACAGACCTATATTGAATTTAGACCTCTAACTTTATCATACAACTTAAGTCACTTCAATCCAGTTTATACTATCATTATTCCAGTCAACAACAGACAGGAAATAATACCAAAGAAATCACAATGATCCAAAGAAATAAGTAGAGTGTTTTTAACCATTCTTTGCATGAAATAGGATTGTTTATTTCCAACACTGCTTGCACAGCCATTGTACTGCTTTACCCGTAACTTCTTAAGAGTAATTAAAAAGGCAAAAAAAACAAAAACATAAAATAGCTATAAATCAGTTTGGACATCAGTTTGAAAAAATATTTTTTTCCAGTTTTTGTTGTGGGGATAATAATTGTGCTAGTGACTATTTAATTTGTTATTTGGATCTATTGCAGCACCAATCATAGCTTGACCCATCATCAAGGTAAAACTCAGGCTTGGGATCAGCTGTCTTTTTGATTAATGCTCTATTTGTCTTAAGTTTTATTAATCGGAAATATAAACAAAAAGGTTTCTAAATTATTGTCAAAGTCTGTTAAAAGTCATTCACTCACCAAAGGCTAGGGTTAGGATAATACCAGGCTCGGACTGGACATAGGGAGAACCGGGAGTATTCCCGAAGCGCCTGCCTAATATTGGCCAGCTGGCCTGCAACTCTTTAAAAACACAAAAAAAGCAACAAAAAAAAAAAACAATTCTGCCAGGAGTGCGAATATCCGCTAGAGATGCCAGCGCTGGGACAAGCCATTACAGGCAGTCAGGCCAGCAGCATGTGAGGAGGGAAAGACGATTGGTTTATTTCGATTAAGAGCCGCCCCAAACGTCCTTATCAACCACACAGGTGTGGAGGAAGGGGCGTGGCGTGTGTTGGCAGCTCGCACAATCAGCGAGTGGTGCAAGAAGTAAGGAGAAGCGACTCGGTGCTAAAACAGAAAGGCGCTGGAGGAAGACGCGGGCAAATGCAGAAAAGTTACGAATTTATGTAATCAGACCCCCCTCCCTCCGTGCCATTAAAATAAACATGCAAGTAAGTTATAAAAACAAAACCAAAACGCACACAAAATGTTGGTACAAATATTATTTTAAGGTTAAATATATATTTTTTAAGTTGAATAAGACTTTGAGATTCCTTTTCTGAAAATAGTGGCATTTAATCTGCATCCTGTTAAAACTGAGATTTTTTTGTTTTTTCGCAATTTTCAAGTGGAGATTTATTCTTTAATATTTAGTTGCCACTTTATGTACATTGCACATTTGATATTGAAAGGAAGGGAGCCCATGTTACCTTAGAGTGTTTATTAAAAGTTGACGTGTTTAAACAGATCAAAAAAATTATAAAAAGAAAATGTGAGTCAATTTGAGTCATTTCAAGTGACCATTAGCAAACAGTATTGTTGAGAAAATACCGTTTACGAGACCCTGAAGTGTGCGCAGCTTGTTTGGAAGAGTATTAGGTTGGCTGTTTATTAACACAGTTTTCACACCTATAATAACTTAAATACAGTAATGCCACCATCATCTCTGAGATATTCACCACAAAACTCCTTTCAAATAAACTATTGCTGACAGGCTAATAGACCCCTTACAATGTGTCCTTCTCAAATATCTGTCCAACAAAAACCTGTTTTACCACATTTTCAAAACAATTTTAATCATCCATTTGACACTTCTTTTTTTTTTTGCAAAACCGCCCAAGCTCAGTTAGATTAGATTGAGAGGGTTTGTGAACTGCAGTTTCCAGATGTTGCCACAGATTCCAAATGGGTTTAGGCGTGGACTTTGACAGGACCATTATAAAACATGAATATGTTTTTATTTTAACCATCACATTGTAGCTCTGGTTTTATGTTTAGGTGGTTGCCCTGCTGGAAAGGGAACCGTTACCCCAGTCTCATGTTTTGCAGACTTCATCAGGTTTTTCTTTCAGGATTCCGCTTTATTTGGCAACATCCATCTTCCAACTTTGACTAGCTCCCCCGCTTCTGGATTTCATTTCTGAACAGATACTAGTAATACTTCTTCAAATCCTAAAACCTACCATCTGACTGTCGCAGGAAATTGTCAGGTAAGTTATTAGGTGAGGCAATGGTATCCAAGATTGGAGTGTCAAATTTAGGTGAGCCTGTAAACTGTCACCTCACCTTCTTTTCCTAACTAATCAATTTGGCACTTTGGCAGTGTCTTTTTTAGATACATCTAATCTGCTTGTAGGTTTTATGTGTTGTGCACTAAAAATTGTTGTTCAGTACATATTTGTTGTAACAAATGATATTCTAGTGTTGATAAGCTTGCTGTGATTTCAACCAAATCTGCTCAGTCTCCTCTGATCCCTGAAAAACAAAGCATTTTTACTCATGTTGTAATCACTGGCTTGGTTCTCTGTTACAGACTTTTCATTTTAAACCTAGCAGAAGGATGTGCATGGAAGTCTTATTTGTTTAGCGGAAAAACCCAGAACAGCCAGGGTGACAAAAAAAAACATTCAATGTCATGTGCAGGGTTATTTTTTTCAAATATTATGCTGAGTTTAACTTCAGCAATTGGTCTTCACCCCTTTAAATGCCAAAAAGAATGTATTTTCCAATAAAAATTAGCTTTTTAGTTTAACAAGTCATTAAATTGGTGAATCTAATAAGACAAGGAACCTTTCTTCAGCCTTTGAATGGAGTACATGACGACATACAATTTACATAAGATTTGTGTTAATTTTGTTTTGAACCTTTCCATATAAATCATAAATTTTGCTCAAAATAAAGCTGCTACAAACAGGACTAAACAAGTACCTAATCTTTTTGTATTCCCCCCATACACAGTGTTGATGCCAAATTTCCTCAATGAGCAAATCACAGAAAAAAGATAGGAATGGTATATTTAGGTCAATAAATTTCTTTACTGTGTCAACCACGGAGACTTTAAGTGGAACAATGGGCTTCACTTTGGTGAAAGTAAGGGTGATCAAGGTAGATCTGACATGAAACAAAGGATCAACCTGTAAGGGAGCACTTCATGAAAGCAGGATCAATGATTCTATAGGCATGCTGCTTTAACAAAGGCCCTGGGAACCTTGTTTGAGTGCAGGGCATCATGGACTTTTTAAAAGACCTCAATCCAATAGAAAACCTTTGGGGCTAGCTGTTGAGAATAGGACATAAAAGAGAATGCAGGACGTTAGGTGATCTGCAGAGATTTTGCAGGATTGGTCAAATACCTCTCTGAATGCTTCAACATGTCATAGGAGGACATTAAGTTCTGTCCTGTCGGCAAAGGGAGTTGAACATATTTTCTGGCACTCACTTGCTGTACTTACATTGAATATTCGATTTATAAAAAACAAACAAAAAAAAACATTTTGTATACTTTTGCAATTGAAAACAAATATTCTGAGACAATTTTGCTTAAATGTTTTCTCTGAAGAAATGCAGACACACTTTCTTTCACACATTTCAGATTTCCTTGGAACATAAAGTTAAATTTAAAAATCAAAAACATTGGATGTCTGTGTCACCTAGTGCATTTTCAAGACTTTTGACATTATCATGACCTTATTTAATTTCAAGTAGTATACAAAATTTAAAAGAGGAACACAATACTACTTATGTTATGTTCTCTTTTGCCATTTTGCTTTTGCTGTGTTACCAAAAAAATATCCCCTCAGGTATTGATCTTTCATAAGCAATGTCCTCATTAATTTACCTATTTTTAGTCCTTAAAACAATCTTATTATAACTTCATCTTTGAAAATATGTTTAACCTCGTCTCTTCCAACCCTAGCAAAGCTTTTACAAAAAGAGGAAAACTCGGGTGGATGCAGAAGACACAAAGAGATATGTAAAGAAAAATAAAACTGCAGAGAAAAGAGTTTACAGAGCTTTAAGTCAGTAACATTTACCTCATCCCATTGCTTCTAGGCTGCTTTGGTTGATTGGAGTCAACATTTGTTCCCATGACACACTCAGCTGTGCAGCAGTGGAAATGCAGTCTGCTCCAGAATCACAGCACAGTTTATATTATAAAGAAAAATACACCATCTGGCTGTGTGAATACATCAAGGTTGCGGAAACCACAGGAGAGCACCAGCTTACAGTTTAAGAACATCATACATAAATAATAGAAGTTGAGATGAACCAATACGACTTTCAGATGATGGCAATGATTTACAGTTTTTACTTTGTCTTTTTTGTAGGTCTGAGCAGCCAATTCAAAGGATCATTCCAAGAACTAGGCATTAAACTTATAAAGAAACGTTTTATTTAAAGTGTTTTATCACCTTTCTGGGTTAGATCATAGTACTGTCACAATTCCTGACACACACAGGAGGGGAAAGGTTTACTGAACAGTTTGCAAAGCTGGAGGTTATCGGCTGTAACGGAAGTCAAGATGTTGGGTCTGGATTCAAATTGGAAGTGTGTTATTAATAGTTGCATCTAATATAGAGGCACAGTGTTTTGGTGGAGGAATGAGGTTGTGTAAAATTGTCTGGCTGCCTGTGATATTGGTCAGCTGATATGATTTTTTTTGTCTATTTTTTCATTGCTCAGCTTGTGGACATGCATCAGAAAGTGGAAAGGCAGGTGAGGGCTAGGTAGAAACCCTAGGTAGGTGGGTTTACTTTGAGGAGTAGTCAAGAAGAAAGAATAAGCAAAGAGACTAAAAGAGAGCAGCAGGAGGCATCCATGGTTAAGTAAGCAGCAGGTTTTGGGCAAACTGTGAACCAGAATCTAGGTATGACGCATGATCATGAGAGGCAAAAGACACAAGAGGTAAGTAATGCTCTTCAGGGAGCTTGCTAAAAGTTGGTAAGTTAACATGCATAGAAGTCCATATTCTGAAAACTGCTGCTTGATGAGCCTTGATGAGTGTCAGATGTGAGCAACAACAAATGTCAGTCGCACCTTGGAAACACAACATACCGGCAAACCAGAGTTGGCCATATGAAGCCTTTCTTTGGTTTCACAACTTAACTGTACAATTTATACTGTACAGCTGCTCCAGACAAAACTATCACCAAGGCTTAGTTAACTCTACTGTTTTAACTGTTCAGCCAGCGATCATGCCGATCAGAAACCAACACGTGTTTTGGTCTTTCTTTTAGTCAGCCTGTAATAAGATACCAGTTATCCTTGCATCCAGTGAAGTACTATTGTTATATTAACATGATGGTATAAAATATTGTAGTCAACCATGCGGGTGCTGTTACTGTTCCATTGTGTTTGTGAAGATTGCTGTTGTTCTTAGTTTGGGAGATATGTACTTCACAAAATTGCCTGAATCAGGAAGGACAGTACGTCAGAGTAGACTTGGGGATGGACTGGGACAATCCAGCAGTATTTCAAAATAATGTGAATGAAAGACCTATCAGAGAACTATACATTGTTAACTATTTATGTTTTACTTTTTCTGTATTCAATAGAGAAAGGGAGGTAAAAATATGTTCTTTTTTGTTGCGTTTATTGTATTGAAGCCGAGAGCTCAGGAGAGAAGTAGTGACAATTGTGCAGTAGCCTACAGTAATGCTTACAGAATGCACACTCTAAAACATGATTTATTTTAATAGCTTCTCAATTTTTAAGTCCAGTTTTTTCTATTTCTATATTTTGGTTTTCAAACCTATTCCTGCCGTTAATTTTGTTTGTTTTTATTTTGTAATTTGTATGTCATCGACTCATTCATTTTTAAATTTTTTTCAACAAAAATGTCTATTTATTGGATAATATGGAGACCTTTCACAGTTTGTGAATATTATAAATACCCCACTAATTATCCGCGCCAGAACTTCGCATGACAAGATGTCCTCTTGATTTTACTACTTTAGGTACTTAACTCACTGATGCAGGCCTATGTGTTACAATTGTTGATATCTGTTACTCTTTGGCTTCTTTTACTTTACTGTTATGTGAATGCTGTTTGTCAAATATATGTTTCTTTGGATAACAGCATCTTCCACAGGAGTAAATGATCCCAGATTGGACCTTCTGTTGATAGGTTCCTTTAGCCTATATGTCTTTAACAAAATATACCTACTCTCGGATTGGTATTATCCTCTGGAAGCTTTACAAGAGAAAGTCTGTCACCAGATACAGGAAGACAACATAATTCACATCATATTATACCACATGAATGTTTGATTATGTTACATATGCATTACTTGAATGATGTGCCGCGTATGAAGGGGGAAGTTTCTGTTGCTGGGACTGTCAGTGGCTGGCATAGTTTGCAACACTGATTGCAAGACAACATCTCTAACATTGAAAAATAGACTCAAAAATGAATTATGTGAGCAGTCATTATTGTAAGTCAGTTTTAGATTTTAGCCATTTTTATATCCATTTAATACTAAAGTAATACATTAAAATTTTCTTTTTTTAAGATAATTTCATCTGTGAAGTAGCTGAATTAAAATTGGCTTTTGATTTTAGTAGATTGAGGCATCACCAAAAAAAACTTGTAAAATTACATTTGAGGATTCTGTGTAAAAAATAAAAAAAGCCAATACATTTTCATATTGCAAAACCTGCAAACAACAAAGATACATAGTTTGTTTTCAAAGCGCTACAGTATCATCTATAAAAGTCGTTTTTGTTATTTGAATTCTATATATATATATATGCAGTCAAAAGAGATGTGATCTTTACATATATGCATATATTTTTAATTAAATGAGCAAGAACTTCTTAAAGAACAGTTTCAAAGAGGTATAACTTAGAATAGGGACTCAGCAAAACCCACGTTTCCCTTTTGACTACATCGTTTTTGAATGAATGAAAACGTATCATTACAAAATACTTTTTTATTCACTGAGGTTATCTTAACCTAAAATGAATAAATATTCTGCTACAATCATTTCAAGGGGATGGAATGAATAAAAAAAGGCAACTCCAATATAAAACAAATTAAACAAATAAATTAAATAAAACATGTTTTTCCCCTTAACTTTTTTTCTTGAATAAGATGCAACGCTTAATAGAAGCGTTAAGTAATTTTGGCCAGTTTTCAAACCTTGACATATTTATAGGACTGATGATCTGTAGTAATACAAGTTTAATGTTATGCCAAAGAAATATATCGAAGCCATTCAGACCAAGTCAGAGGGTATTAGTAAAGGACTGGAAAGGAAAGTATTACTCCATAAAAGTTTGCTCCTAAGTGGGCTTCTCCTGTCTTTGGGGAACAGGTAACATGCTCTTCTTCATGCTAATAATGCAGTCCATCAGGATGTCTTTAATGGAATTTAGGCCATACGTGACAGGAATATCTTCCTCCTCAAAGTCATGCTGTCAGTTGCACAGACTGTCTCCTGCTCAATTGCTGCTCAGGCAAAGATGTGAAAAGTCAAGCACACCCAGCCTTTACTCTCTGCATGGGATTCTTTTTTAGAGGCGGCAATTTTAATATTCAAACCAAGCAGAGTGAACAAGTGCAGAGGGACAGCGGCCATTTGAATAATTGAAGAGGCTCCATAGTGCCAGAGGACCCACTCTCTTTTTCTCTCTCTAACCATATTTTTTCCCATTCTACACCCCCCCCCCCCCCCCCC
>JAVLVB010000157.1:901587-914756 GCA_032876305.1 Orestias chungarensis | reverse complement strand
GATAAAAAGATTCAACTTAAGCCATCTCTGCATATAATTTGTTTAACACGTTCACTTAGCTGTTCCCAAGTGTGCCCTTCAATTTGTTTGACAGACTTTATACCCATAATGTCTAAATAAATCAGGGAGAAAAAGCTTTTCCTCCCAAAAAGCCTGCAAAAGGCACACACTGGTTTGAAATTTCCTATGCTTGATCTTCATTGTATCACATTTATCTAGCACCAGGCTTAGATTCCCAATTATATTAGTACATTAAGTATAGTTGTTGGACTACACTCAGCTTCACAGCATATTTCCCTGTTTGGAACTTAACCATTAAAACAGGGACTTCCTGGTAAATCTGATAGAAAACATAATTCAGATGCAGTTTTATTTAAAAAAAAAACATGGTTGTTAAAAACTAACTGACCTTGCTCTACACAACATTGTCCTGAAGAGGCACAGAAAGTGTTTTTATTCAAGTTTACTTTTTTTATTTACAGCATGAAAAGTGTGGCCATTGCCTTCTTATGAAATACTTCAGTGCTTGGATTTCTCCCATTGACCTCAGTTACATATAAACTCATTTCGATCTGGCCAAACAGCGAACAGAAGGAGGAGTTATAAATGATGATGTCGATTTTCTGCACTGTTCTAGAATTGTGGTCTGCTGTTGAGGTGATAGTTTGGCAATGGCAGCAGCGGAACAATTCAGCCCGTTATAACCAGATATTGAGCGATTAAAGTTTGAGAAAAAGGACTATTTAAGACAGTAGTGCAATACTCGTTAAACTTGTCTTCTCTCATTGCAGTGGGGGATGAATGTTTACCTACACGTAATTTCTGGAAAGCTTCATTGAGCTGGTACGTTATACAGATCAAAGCCAAATGTGAGTGATTGGGTAAAATCTGTTCTAATCAATTAAAACCTCAACAGAGTCCATGCCACTTGCAAGTAACTGCTTCTCAGTTACAGAGGGTCCAAACTTTCGGTGTGGAGCAAAGTATTAAATAAATGGCTAGTTTATACTGTATGCATATATATATATATATATATATATATATATACCAGTGAAAGTCTGAAGCACCAAAATCCTCACATTTCTGCTTTCTTGTCTAAACTTCACATCCCTGCATCATACAGTGTCACGAAATGAAGAAGTCGAACAATGTTGTTTCTTCAAAATACAAGCTGGCTCGTTGTTACAGGCAAAACAAATGCTCCTTTTCCTTCTCTTCCCTGAATGACAAACAAAAAGCCAGGTCAGCCCTGTAGCATAAACTCTAGAAAGTGTCAGAATGAGCTCATCTGTGAAAAGAGCGGCAAATTCCCAGGAGAATTCATGGTGGATGATTTTGGGTGCTCATGGGGGATGTTGCATCAAACTCTTCTCCTCTTGTCTTTCTGTTGGTTTCCCGCTGTATGCTGTTAGTGTGGGTTACATGTACTTTAGACATAAACACAAAAACGGTTATCCGTTACATATTTGTTGAAAATTTTGAATTATACATCTTGAATCACGTCCTGTAGTCTTGTCCACCTCACCTACACACCACTTGAACATTCAGGTTGTTGGAACGCATTTCACATGGGATATCTTTCACTTGTGTGAACAGGAACTGCAGACTAGGCTTACACTCACCTTTCCCGACACCTTTTTGATGCTCATGTGTGGAAACAGCTTGAAGGCAGAAAATAATGTGGTGCCCTCATAAACTTAAATGCTTTGAGAACAAACAAACAATGTTACCTGTAAAACATGACTGCTGCTAACTAATCGCAGTCAAAGTTAGGCTTTTTATTCAGATTTCTAGCAGAAGTGTAAACCTTGTAATATTTTTGATATGGATAAATGGAGGTATTACCAGGAGGAGGCTAACGCTAACCCTAATCTTTAACCAAAACATACCTCTGGACATAACAAGTGCAACTCAGTATCACAAAAACAAGTTAAGAGGAGGCAAATGCCTTCACTTCTCAAAAATGACCTTCACATGTGCTAAAAAAAAACACAATAACTTAATTCTGTAAAGAAAAATGAATGATTGTTTAGAAAATAATTGATTCAAAATGCTAAAGAATTTAAACCTTAATATGTTCACATTCCTGTATCTGATATATCCATAGAGGGCAGCTCTAAAACTAAACAGTTTCATGCCTAATCCAGTAGAGATTTTACATACAGTAGACAAGCAAATTTGAAGAATTTTTTGAAAGATTGTGAATGAATGCATAAATAAACCAAACAATTCCCAGCATTGCTTTTTAGAAAAAAGTTGTAGCACCTATTAGATCTAAGATAATAACGTCCTCTTTGACAGAATTGTATATGTTCAAAGTCATTGAATGCTATTTGCTGCTGTACAGTATCCAATAAGAAGACATGTTTGAAGACAAAACATGTTTGTTTACATTCTAATGCAGCAGTACATTTTTGATCCAATAAGTGCTTTGTTATTGATTTGATTGAACCGATCTGCTGAGATTTTTGTTTGTAAAAACATACTGCATGCGACTAACTTGCTTCTTCCCTCCCACTTTATTTTTATGTTTTTTTTCCCTGAGAGTTCTGGGATTTAGAATTAATTTTTCATCAAAGCTTGAATAGAATGCAGAGAATTGAAAATGCAGCTTACCATATGTATATTTGGTGTTTTTACTTTATTTTCTTATGCATATTTTTATTTTTCAAATAATTTCACAGCTTTAAGGAAAGAGCAAGATAGATTCTACTCTATAATGTGTGCTGTAGGCCATAATACATAATGTAAAAATACAAGAACCAGCGTGCAGCACTTACAGTGCATCCAGTGTGATGAAAATAATCTTAAGGTTAGGTTTCTGTGGACTGATGAAGAGGTTCAACTGTTGCTTAACATGATTCTGAAATGTAAAACCACTACATTCATATAAATCATCCCAGTCGAAATCAGGGGGTACATACAAACATTACTTTAACCAGAATCTGGTTAATGTTGGAGAACGTGAAAAATTCCCTTTTTCTAGGAGTAACAAAAACAAAAGCTCGGTTGATGTTTTTTTCATTCATTCATTGATTAGCCATGCTAAGCATGATTCACATATTCCTGTTGAGAAAATAATAAAATAATTTTTTTTTTTTTTTTTTTTTTCAGAAAACAACAATATAGACAGGGAAACGTTTGAACAATAACACCCTGGATGCCATTTTCAAATTGTGAAAATTGTCAGTGGAAACATATGGACAGAGCCAACTTAACTTTGGTTGTTTTCCACTATAGAACATTATTATTTAAACAGGGCGTTAGGTTGCTTAAAACCATCAACAGTGTTTTTTTCTGATTTTTTGGGGTAACTTTACATGCCTTGCTCCCTGCATTAGTGTCAAGCTTTGATTCTTTTTTTCAATTAAAACTTTGACAGTTCAGTTGTTTTCAGACATTAAATGTAACAATGCACGTTTTGAATGCTGGCCATTGATGAAACCCTTGATCACAGACAGGGGGTTATGGCCTCCAAATCTTGCTCCTCTGATGAACGTAAGCAATGGTTTTGGCTAAAGTTTATCAGACCAGTGCTATGACATGGCAGGTCTTCAAGCTGCAGTTCAGATGAGAGAGAAGCTTCAGATTTAAGGCTGTGTTTTAGACTGTTTATTGCTAGCGAGTCCATTCTGACTTAAAGTATAATCATGATTGGTTGTGAATGATGGCTTTACAGAGGACAGCTGCTTTCCTTTCTCCCTGCTACTGATTATCAGCACAGAATATTGAAATAGTACACAGTACCAGACCAAACTGGACCGTATCAGCTTACTTTCACCCATGGGTATGTAAAACTCACAGAGAAACAGAACATGATGAACATAGCTAATGATATGATATTAGACATGTTCACTCAAGGAACTTTACAAAAAAATAAATAAAAAATAAAAAAATTAATTGCAATCATTCATACATTAATACATGTTACTCAAAATCATTTAAAAAGTTTTCAATCTAAGGGACCCCAGCAGATCGCATTGAGTCATTGATTTGCATCATTCACTCCTCCTGGATCAGCACACCAAAAAAAGGTTGTGACTTTACACCAATCCCTCATGCTGAGCATGCATGTGGCAACAGGGGAGAAGGAAAGCTCCACTTTACCTGGAAAAAATCTCCAGCAGAACCTCTTTCAGTACAAGCAGCTGTCTGCCGCGACTACTCGGGTCGGGTTGAGTTGCTGGCAGCACAACCAGCCAATGTGCCTCTCCAGTGAGTTATAACAGCAAACAAAAAAAAACACCAGCTGCAGCTTCCAAAGAGAAGAAAACAGGAAGAGAAAAAAAAAAAAACAGATAAAAAGCTGCGACTAAAGCAGATTGGACAAAAGAAGAAGATAACAGCAGAGTGAGAAGTGGTCAGATATCCTTCAGCAGCCTAAACCTAAAGCAGCATAAATATGTCAAAATAACTCATGATAGCATAATGTTTTACAGTACGAGTTAAGAGAGTTAGGGTAGAAGACAATACTTATTCTAGACTGTTTTAAGCATTTAATGTATAAAACAAAAACAAAAAATTACCCTTTTTGTCTTTGATTCTTTTCATACTCTGTTACTTGTTCTATTTACATGAGACCATGCACAATACTGGTCTTTAGACTTTTGTGTAAATAATCATCAGATAAAAGTGGTGAGAAAAAATAACTTATGAGTGACTGTACACAAATTTTCAATTAGCTCCTCAATGAAGGTAAAACATTATTTAAAAACAATCCCAGTAAGAGAAGTTCAACTGTCTGGTGTTAATAAAACTCTCATTAACCAAACTGATGTTATTAAGACTTCTGTCTACTGCAGGTAAAACCGCAACTATTAATAATAAACTTATAGCGGATAATAAAATACAAGAATATCTTAACGCTGAATTATAAAATGATGTTGATAAGATGTTTTAATGATATAGACTGATTGAGTTATCAGTTATACAGACTAATCAAGCCTCTAAAATCACATACAAATAGAAGATATTTCCTCTAGGGCCAAATCAATTAACAGAATAGCACAGATGCAAAAAACAAAACAACACCAAAAAACAAAAAAAAATCATCGCAAGATTACTTTGCAACTGTTTGTGAATAGCAATTAATCATATAAATAATAGTTAGCCTCACTGGTGCAGAAACTGTTAGGAAGACATTGTTTAGTATGCTAGCTAATAATCCACCTAATCTAAATGACTGTTAGATGGGAAATGACAAATGCTTGTTCATGGCGAGGGACATCTAGAAAGTCAATGACTAAATGCAGGGACAGCAGGCATTTTTAGCAATGCATCACGACCTGATTCGGATTGTACTGTTTTACAATCAGAATTGAACCTAAAATTGGATCTGATGGTAACTATGTTGAATTGACTAGAATTTTAACTTAACTGGAATATTAGGTGGTGTGAAAAGTTATTTGACCCTTTTTTAAAACTTTTTTTTTGCTTTAGCTAACAGTCCATCTTTTTTAAACCAGAAAATGACTCATTGATTAAAAACAAAAAGCAGATATAAAATGGAAAAAGTCAAATCACAGCACTTACCCCCTATAGAAAAAGGTAGGAATTGTAATAATCACACCCCGAATTGATCACTGCCATACCAGCAGAATAAACAAAATACTGATTTAGAACATGTGTTATAATGTAATAGGGGCTCATGCCATCATTTAAAAACAAGAAAGGTTCTTGGGCTTTTGGAGTCCACTAAATAAAAGGTAAGGGCCAGTATTGATAAATATATTTTAAAAGAATATATGCAACAGTCGTGAACCTTTAAAGGAACTACGGAAATGACCAATTGACATGGTCAGGCCTAACTTAAAAAGTACTCAAGCAGGTTGCCAAAACCAAAAACTTTATATCTGTCTTAAAAAGCTTAATATACATAAAGAATGTTGAGAAAGTATTTGGTGGGGTCCAAAAAAATCAAAACCAACCATCAGTCTATTGAGAGGATCACCAACCCACATTATTAAAACGACTGGATTTTATTCACACCTGTCCTTCCTTTTCATTTCTAAAATAATTTGGCTCAAAATGTTTTTATGTATGTTTATTTTTCTCCATTATTTTTAGTTCATTTGAATTATTGATCATTACTTATTTATTGTGATTTAGATCTTGCAAATTATATTCCTCTTTGTCAGTGGAGTCATGCTTTCATGCTTATCTGTTTAGGTTAGTTGGGCTGCTGCTTCTTCCCATTGTTGTTCCTTTTACTTTGTCAGTTTTATGTTTATTTACCCCTTATGAACATTGTTTATCTTCCACGTCGTCCTTCAACCTGACAGCATTCTTTCCTTTCCAACTCGTCTCCTGCATTACTTTGCTTTCCTCTGGCTGCTCTCTTTCCTAGCTGCTTCTTCTTACAGCAGATTAGTTCTTCTGGTTCGCTGGTTTTTCTTCTCGTTCTTTTTTTTTAAGCTTACACATTCTCACTGTTCTCCAGTAGTTAATCCATTATGCTAGCAATATTTCCCTTTCTATTCGGTCATTACTCGGCTTGTTTCCTGGTCCTAGCTAAGATTTTACGTTTTCAAGCAGTCCTTTGTATGCAAGTTTTGGTTCATTAATTCTTATTAAACACTTTCACTCCCTCTGCAAACACTCTCTGCACGCAGGTACTACCTTAAACCAACCATGACAAAAAAAAAAAAACTGATTTTACTAATTCTTTTTGTAACAAAACACTTTAAAACAGGATCCCACTTTACAAACCCCCAATCAGAGATCTGAAAGAACACCCGGGACTGAAGGACACTGACCAGTAACAGATCTACAGATATTGAATGTGGTTTTAATACAGTTGTAACAATTACATGCATGAGATATATGGTTCTTACTGGTGCCAGTTGGTGACAAGCTTGATGTGTGATCAGCAGGATGGGTGGTGTCGTCAAAAGAGAGTAAAAGGACATCTGACCTTTACATAATTTGTTTTTATATAGAGTTTTTCTGTTACAATAATCTCTTTGCTTGGTGAAAGCATGAAAAAATAAACTACCCCTCACCTGTCTTTTAAAAATTTCGGTCATCAGAAAACATTATGTCAGTATTAAAACTCCTCCTTGCTTGCTTTCGCAGTTGTGTTAAAGGCCTCTTGGCCTCAGAGTCCAGGAGGTGTTCTAACACATGACTGATTTTTGCTTTATTATGTCTGCTAATGAGACAGACTGTTCTCAGTTCAAATGAAACCTCACTCCTCTCTATCTTCAATTCACTTAAGCTCACCTTCAGGGCAACGCCAACCTGTGTGCCTTGCTGCTCTTTGCAGTGAGTTTTTTGCCCCCCTCCCTCTTTGTTTTGTGCTTTTTCTCCCTTCTGTTTTCAGAGCAGACTTCAGCCCAAATGTGCTGCATGAAATGTTCGTAATTAAAAACAACCATGTTAAATAAAATAAAAAACATCAGCCGCAGAGGAGGTTATGCAATGGTTTCATTGCCTGAAACTGAAGATATAAAAGATAGTTGTTGTTTTTTTCCTGATTTTGATGTACAAACGCATCTGTCAGTACGCGGAGGAGTTATAATAACCCTATATGTTGAGTGGGGATTTATTTGAGGAGACCGACTGCGGAGATGGTCCGTTTTAGATGACTGAATAGAGAATAACGCCTGTAGGTGGCAACCATACCTCATCAACAACTGAATCACACGCGCACACGCACTGCAGGTACACACAAGCGCGTCGTATCCGCGTTTTATACATTAAAGCTATTGATCCCTTATAATTAATGCCTTTTGGGTGATTTAAACGGGCTGCTAGACGCGCAGGCAAAGTAGTCAAAGTTAAAGTGGTCCCTGGGCTAACATGGGGGACCGGCAACACACACGCGCGCAATCAGACGCGCACGCTCGTGAGTCACAAACGCGCACGGCAGATCTGAGCGCGCTCTCAGTTCAAGTCATGGATTGCAGCGAGCTGGGGGACCATTAAGGAGCCACTGGCGGAATAACATTAAAAAAATAATAATAATCTGCAGCCAAAACCAAGCGGGCTGGAACCAGGCAGCCCGGGATTATCACCGATGTGATCAATTTAGACGCGGAGGAGATGAGAGAAGAAAAAAACCACAGCAATGTTGTGTGCCATAAGCAGAGAGCAGCCTATAGCGAACCATTTGATGCGGACCGTGTGATGGTTGCAGTGGGACGGATATCCTCATTTTGATCCAGTAGGCATTCTGAGGTTCTGTGTTGGATGCGTTTCTTTTTGGTCGTTTTTTGGCCGCGATGACCTTATTCACGATGCTTTGAATAGGTTAAACGTCGGCTGTCATGCTGTAACGAACACCTGATTTGAGACACTCATTGACTGACAGATTCTTCTTTTTAACTTATTTATTTTTCCTGTTCTTTTTTTCTTGGTATTTTTTTGTGGATTCGCCTGGAAGATTGTTTCAGGGTGAGAGGCTGGAAAAAAACCAACAAAAAAAAAAAAAAAACTGCATGATTTTACTTCTCAGTCCAGAGGAGCATCTTCGGGTCCGGGAGGCTCCTTCTTCTCTGCTGTATGGGTTCAGGAGGGTGACCGCAACTCTCTGAGTGTTTAGCGTTTTTTCGCAGGCGAGCATCTTGACTGGTGATCGAGAGAGACGCGGACTGCTGCAGCAGCAGCAGCAGCACCTCCTGCCTACAGCCCACCTTTCCTTTTCACATGGAGATCTGTGTCTCGGTGCTTCTGAAAATCCTGTAAACGTGGATGGTGGCCCTCATGGTTTTTCCTGCTCCGCTCTCGCTCTCGAGTTATTTTATCCGAAAAAAGAAAAGCGTAAGTATTTCTTACGAATTTTCTTCCATATGTAGCCTTTTTTGGGGGGTTGTTGGGAACTATCTTCCCTTGGCACCTAAGCTCATGGTTTTCACCTTAGCTTAATTCTAATTGTGTCTCGAAAGGTTCAACTATCTGTCGCATTTTCTAACAGTGAGCTGGGGTTTGCCTTTTCAGTGGCTATGATTGATGTATAAACATTTACACATAAAGATAAGGGGATTTGAGAGGTATTTGGTGCAACAAATTCTCTGTTTGAGCGCTTGACAGAGCCCGTGAGTCCGTGTTAGTCCGTTTTACCAACAGGACATTACTGCTAGAAAAGGGCCTACGTCATATGGTAATTCAAATTCAGTTCAGGTATTCTCAGCATACACGTTTGCAGCAAACGGGGCGCCGGATTGGCCAGGTGAACTGGCTGGCCCATGTGAAGGGCGCTTTGAGTTTGAAGAGCAGAGAGTGTGGATTTAAACAAACCTAAAAATAATAGATAGATAAATAAATAAATGAAAACACACTCATTACGTTTCGTCATTTTTTAAATCTTACTGTGTCCTATATCATTTTGTCCTGCTGTGTTTAGATTCAGTGTAGCTACAACAAAAAACCTGAGTCAAGCCACCCATGGGTAATGCACCTCAAGCAAAAGCTACCCCCCCCACACACACACATCCCCAAACCCACTCTGTTTCCTACCACAGCCGGAGAAGGTTACCCACAAGGAACAGGTTGCTTTTTGAAATGCAAAATGTCAATTCCTTGAATTGTTGCTTTGGCAGTCCTGCCTTACATTCAGAGGGGGGGAAAATAAATCGATGAAGGAGCTGTCCGTTAGTATGTGGTGCTGAAAACGTTCTGCTTGAAGTGAGCCCTGCATTTAGAGCACTGACATTGCAACCAAAATTTCTGCTGCGGCCAAAACCTTTCCACTTAAACCGTAGCGGACTCATTCTCAAGTGTACCCTACCGTATTCACAACTGCCGATTTTACGGCCGGCATGTAAAATGAAGGACACGCTCTGAGCGAGCAGGGCTGGTTACCACGATATTTGCATGCATATATGAGCACAGCTGACACAATCTGCAGGATCTCCATTGAAAGTCGGTTTAATTGCCTCGTTGAGAATTGATATGTGAGGTTAGTTTTTCCTATAGTCAGGCAAATGAGTCGCCAAGCAATTTATATTGTTATCCATGTAAACATATATAATTTAGAATGTCATAAACAAGAGTATTTGCCATTTGAAAGGTACAAATGCTTTATAGCATGGCATTACATGGGTAACAAATTCCGTTGTATCTGATTCTTAACAAATAGATTTGTTGAGTGAGTGATATTTTTTTACTAAAATTTGTAGATGAATTTTCACATAAATGTACTGTAAATGCTAACATTAGAACCAATCACTTTATCCATTCAGTGGGGCAATTGGCCACCTGAGGAGCCACACTGTGCTCCAAAATGTTCTTGGAAAAACAAATTTAATTCACTGGAGGGACGTGTGCCTGCTGAGCTTCTGGAATAAGTGTTGTGTTCTGCTTGGTTGAGAATTTGCAGCTTTTAAGTGAGGAAAACGTGAGTTCCAAGCTCATGTAGCAACAACGACTGTTCTTGTCATGGCCTTTGAATTTGTGAGTTTATCACCTTGTTAAATTTTTCAGTCATCAGCAGAGAAACAGCAGAACACAAGGAATGTGATCACCCTGACAAACGCTGTGGAGGTTTGGCATTTACCTGCCTGCCAAGGGACTGAATGGAGACAAACCACACTAGAGCTGCTCACTACAGCAGCCCCGACAGAAGCCCCCAATGTGGGAAATGAGTGGTTGGGTGAATGGATCTCTTCATGCGTGGCACACATGTAGTCAACTACTGGTGGAAAACAGGGTGAAGTGTGACTCATCCAATGATTTAATTTTTATTGTTCTAAAACATGGGTTTTGTTCCTGCATTTCTACTTGAGCAAAATGGTTACGTTATGTCTGCAATAACAATCTTCCATTC
The DNA here is from genome assembly GCA_032876305.1 of Orestias chungarensis. NCBI lineage: Eukaryota > Metazoa > Chordata > Actinopteri > Cyprinodontiformes > Cyprinodontidae > Orestias > Orestias chungarensis. The sequence goes on along the minus strand of JAVLVB010000157.1, from coordinate 903,991 downwards.
ATTTCATGTGATATGCTCTGCTCTGTCTTTACTTATCTGTAACATATTATTAGCTTAGATGTTTTGTTTTATCTATTTTTTTATTGCTTTTAAAAAGTAATAAAAACACAATTATTCTTGTCGTGAAAGATGTATATGATAGAAGCTCCAGTGCACTTTAACAACAAACCCCTCTTTTTTAAATAGAACCACAGGAAGCTTAATAATGAGCAACTAGGTCTGCCCAGGGTTTTCCGTCTCAGTCTGTTGGGATGTTACTCATCAATTAATACTTAAGGCAGGTTGCTCACATGCACATTTTTTTTTTTGTTTAAGTAAAACTCAGGGTCAAAGAAACTTGCATTCTTAACTAATTTCCCTCCAAGATTCTAATATTATAGTGTCTATGACATAGAGTTAAAAACTGTGCACAGGCCAAGCAATTTTAGTTTGACAATTTTTGAAAAAGAAGAAAGTCTGCTAATAGTCCTCGCTCATTTTCTTGTAACTGCTTTGATCTATCTATCTATCTATCTATCTATCTATCTATCTATCTATCTATCTATCTATCTATCTATCTATCTATCTATCTATCTATCTATCTATCTATCTATCTATCTATCTATCTATCTATCTATCTATCTATCTATCTATCTATCTATCATACAATAAGTTGAAATGTAAAGTCAACTTAAGTACAGTAAAGCTTTAAATATAATAATCAAGCTTTGGTTAAAAGTAGGATTAAATAATCTAAATTACAAAAAGAGTTAAAATGCAATTCTTAGGTGTCTGTGTAAAAACATCATCTTTTGTGCCTTAATTTCGTCATAAAGGCATTTACACAGACAAGGGCCTTAAAAGAAATATTAAGGTTTCTCATTTTTAATTTCCCTATAATCAGAAGGCATTTTTTTTCAGAAGACTTAAGGGGTCTGGTAGGTTTGCAAGATCAGCTTTGAGATCAGAGTGTAGAATTCATGGCTATTAGAAAAAGGTTTAGTGTCCTGCACAATAGGCACTAGAAAATTATTTTTATCATGCAGTGAGATTCAGTACTGGTCCATGCTTGAAACCTTTTGTAATTATTTGTGGCAATAGCATTTTTTTTAATTTTCAAATGATCGACCTACCCATTCTAAAAACACCTTGATTGTAGCTTAGCATGAACTCCAGCTGGTAGATTTTTTGCTGGACGGTTTGCTGTGTAAACTAACTGTGGATTAATCCCTATTTTAAAAGCTTTTGGTTTCTGCCTGTCAACACCAAGGAAATGCTGATTTATTTCCACTGTGCTGCTGCATTAAACGTTTACAGTTGGTGACTGATGGTGGCAGTCAGAGTTTTTGAGGAATATGGTTTATAATATATAAGATCCATGTTGTTGTTCCATCAATTCATGCTTTTGGCCAATTATTTTGTATGTTTGAAGTGTGTTTCAATGACTGAAGATGGAATACAGTTAAATTGTGTCTGATCTTCTGTCTAAATTAACAGCTAAACTAAAAAATGCATCTTTATAAGCATCGAATATGGAAAATTGCTTGTATTCATGTGTATACTAGACATGGGTTTCCGTGTGACAATAAATAAAATAAAAACTGAGCGGAAAACCCTTGAGATTAGACTGACTTCTAGTCAGGTCCATTTTGATAGATTGCTCCTGCTATCTTTCCAGTAGTACCTCTAGAAAACATGTGTTTGTGTCGAGTCAAGAGACAGGGTGATCTCAGTTGGACCACTCGGGTGTGAAAGAGTCCAAGGCATGCCAGGCTGGAGTGAGACTTAGTGTTCACTGTAGCAGCTTAAGTTATGGCTTTCTGCACCAGAAAAGGGATTATTCTGTGAATCCTGCTCTGTGTCATTCACAATTTTGCTTTTCCAAATCAAGAAATATGAGTATGAAGAGATGATATTCACTTACTGTATGTGGTATTTCATTACAATTAAATGTGACTTGTGTGAAGCCAATGCACTGATCCCTGCAAAAAAATATAACTCATGGCACAAATGTCATAATTGTTTTGACTGCGACTGTTGGTGCCTTACTTCACCATCTGTGTTGTGTACCATGTGTCTGCAGTGGCCTGCAGCAGAAGCCAACAATCAACTCTAGCGAGACACTCTGATAGAAAGAGTATTTTCAGCCGACAGGCACCATGTTTCTGCCTCTTCAGCAACGAGCCACTTTCTGCAAATGCCATAATGACCTTTTATAGATTTCTCTACAGATTCCCAACAACCTACACACATATACAGTTTGCAATAATGCACAAGTCAACATTATTTTCTGTGATTATATAGTAGATATGGCAGTGTTGTGGTATGTGGCACAGCTGAGTTCCGCCCCCTGCTCTGAAGAATGCATAATCACAGTAAACAATACCCTGAGGGCAATTATGTGTTTTTTTTTTTTTTTTTTTTT
>JAVLVB010000157.1:825554-901487 GCA_032876305.1 Orestias chungarensis | reverse complement strand
GTTCAGATTGAAAGAAATGTCACACTGCATTGTTCAGCTGTCAGTATGTTGTATTCTATTGACACGTACAAACAGGTTCTGAAAGACTTTAGATGATATGCGGCAAAAGTTTCAGTTTTGTGTAATTGTTAAATTGACCATATTTGTGTTACAACTTTTTTTTGTAAGAGATTTATTTATTAGTGTTTATTTAATGTTATCTACAATGGTTAAACGGTGCCGCATGAGTACAAATAATTAACCAGTCGGAGCCATGGGTGGGATTGTTATTTATCACACCAATGCAATGATTTAACAGGGAGAATATTGTTTTTGCTCACCTACAGCCTATACAAAAGAGCAACAAATCAAGCAACGCATGAGATGGCTTCTCTTTATCAAGCAACTTTTAATATTAGACAACGATAACCTGAGGAAATAAAGAAATTTGTAAGGTAAAAGACGTTTAAAATACAAATTCCCTCGTTGAAATTTCCCCATGAAACTAATGTGTAGTTCTGCCGCCCTTCGTTGCCTTCAGTCAGTTGCTGTAACTGATAATAGTTATTTTCTACCACCAGCGGTGAATGTTGGCCTACCTTTTCTTGCAGAGTTGTTTAATTCAATCCAACGAGATTTGTTAGGAATTAATCACCTGTTTACAATGACAGTAACCCAATCCCCTCTTATCCATCTCTTTTACTGTTGAATGATAAAAATGCTAACAAAAAACTGAGGCCAGTAAGGCCTACTGTGCTTTGGATGTTGTTCTGGCCCATCAGCACAGGTGGGTAGAGTATTAAAAAACTGTTCCCAAGGAGGTGTACAGCTAATTCAACATATTTTAGTCAAGCAAAAGTGACAAATGAAATTTAAAGAAAAGAAGGAGAAAAACAGAGGAAAAATAAGAATTGAAAACTACTAAAAAACTAGTCAAGTCCTGAAAACCTGTTTGATAATATTCAATAATAATTTCATGTTGGTTTTTAATATTTAAACAAACTTTCATCAGATAGACTAACAGCTATATAATATAAATTCTGTATTGCAAAGACTAACATGAAAAAAATAATAGAAATAAAATAATTACTAAATAACATATCCAGATAAAATAAACAAATTTTCAAATTATAAAAAACCTTATCATATTTTACTGTCTATTAGAAAAGCATAAAGTACTTATAAGAAAATTTCATTAGAGTAACCAATTTTCTCTACAACCAAAATGTCTTACTTGTAACTCAAACTGTATGTTTCTATATTAAATTCATTTTTATTATATTATGTTTTTTTCTTCATTCATTAAAGTTACTCGCAACTTGTAAAATATTCACAATTCTTACTCAAGTAAGACTAGCAATACCTTATAAATTGATAAAGGTACTCAATTAAATGTTAACTAGTTATCACACACCTCTGATCATATATAAAATCTGGGAGTACTTATGGTGGAGTTTTTTTCTTAGCTTGTCTGCATGACCATTATGTTCCCAAATCTAATGTCTTCCCAAATTGCAAATCTTGGACAGTTCTGACTGACTATTATGATTCCATGGGATCATGAGAAATCACAGATCGAAAACCTTGTAACTCTTAATCTAAAATTTGGGGTTTAAAAAACAAAAAAACTATTTTATGCACTATAAATGCCTCTCACGAATTGACCTTCCAGGTTTTTCTTTTTTCCCTTATACTTTTTGAGAATTGAAACGAACTTTGGGCTCTTGTGGAACTTACTTGATCTTGTCTCATCCTCAGTCTATTATAAATGAGTGTAGTTCTGTTCAGACTATTTAAAAATCCCAAACGTTGCTAAACTAGGAGAGCAGTTTTTTTTTGGATCACTGAGGTTAGTCAGATTGATCCTCAGCAGATTGTATTTATACACATTTTGGTGCCAATCCAGCAAGCCGTTTAAGAGATATATTTATATATTTTTTGGCAGAGAATTTAATGAAGAGCCTGTCTGTCCAACAACCAGTATTTTGAAGCAGTGTGTTTAAAACTGTAAAGCTTCAACAGTATGCATAATTTTCTGCTTTGTGTGAAAATCTAAACTATACACTGAATTGTCTTTACTAATGCTTTGTCCACCAAAGATGGATGTTGGATGTCCTAATGTGAGAAGTCACGGTTCTGCCTGTAACATTTTGTGGTTGGGTTTATAGTGCTAATTAGACTGAGACTCAGAGGGCAGAGAGGAGAGAGTCAAATCCCATAAACAGTTTGTGCAGCACCTGGAAATACTGCTGCTAAACGCAAAAACAGAGCAGAATTAAGCCAACAGTAATGAGAGGCATGTGAGTTTTCTGCTATTTGATGCATTAAGTTGAACCACACTGTAGGTGAAAGAAAACCCTTGGAAGGGCTTTGCCTTATGGAATTGGCAAATCTTTATGTATGCTTATCAGCATAGAATGTACTCCGCCTTGTTGAGATATTCCCTTCGAGAATTAGGGATAATAACTGAACTGATGACTGGCAAGTGTGTATCTCTCTCATGTTCAGCTCCTCGTCCTTTTCCGTTTCTCTCTGTTGAACTTCTCACAAATTTATCTAATTTACCACATTTTGATGTACATTTTATCTAACCCAGTTAATTTGGCTTAGATGTCTGTGAATATCTTAAGACCACTTAGATTTATACAAGCATGTACTTTCATGTTACAACTTATGAGGAACAGGCAAGGTGATGATTCATGGTTCATGGTGGGAGTTGCGTGAGTAAGTGTGAGAATTAAATTAATATCTAGTTCATTACTGCTCTGGCAAACGCCACAGACAGTAGTTACTGGAGTCTACTAAATTGGCTTAATTGGCAAAGATAAAGGCCCGGTAACTGGTGCCAAGACACAGTACACAACTGAAGCGAGATTCGAAAATATCAGGGGATGACAAGCTGGTGTCTTTAGTGTGTTGTTCCTCTGTTACATTTTCTCCCCCTTTTAAGTTAACACTTCTTTTACCCGTACTGTTACGTGACATTTGAGGAGCTCAAAAAATTCAGCAGAAACATCATGTTACTCTATTGTCATTGAAAGATTTTTAGAAAACCTTTCTGGTTGAGATCTAATTTCCTCTACATAAAAACTAAATATGAAAAGGGAATTTCTACCATGTGTCTTCAGTGTTACCAATGCACCAAGAAAGGTTTTAATGACATAAAGTAAGTAACCACAGTCTTTAAATCCGATTTTCGCAACGTGACTGAATAGACAAAATCATAGGAATTTTGCAGATTTTTATGTTTGAAGGGCTTAAGTCCACACATCCTGTCCAGCATTGTCATTTCAATCCATAATTGAAGAAAACAGCATACTTCTAAAATAAGAATCAATTTTACCATACTGGTAAATGAAATATTTCAGTCTACCTTGTTTTCTGAATAAATCTAGGATTTATCACTTGACATCCCTAATTCTAATGTTTGCATGTTTAGCTATCTCCAATGGGCTGCCTTACATAGCTATGGTGTTAAGACAGTTCTTAGTCTCAAAACAAAACAGCCATTGCCACTTAACCTAGACAAAATGGCTGAATAGTGTGTTGCAAAATACAATTTTGCTTTGGTATTCCGTATGTTAAACAGGAGTACTCCAGTTCCAAGCGGTTTATTATGAGTTCACCAGATTTCAAACAAATCGAACCTTTTAGGAGATTGTTTCTATCAACACAATGCAAAAACTGCTACTTTATACATTTTAGTGACATTTTGTCTTTCCAGCTCAGTTTTTTCAATAGCTCAATGCCTGTGGCAAGAATTTTTTTTAGATGTCAAGTTAGCATATTTTTTCCTTGTCATTTCACAGCACTTTGTCCCGTTAAAAACCAAAAGTCACACACACTGACAAAAAGAATGTTTGTAGAATGTTTCAACCCTACTAGCAAGGGTAGCAGGTCAGTCCTGGCCCCTTCCAGATGGTAGTTTAGCCCACTGACATTCACACATAAGCCACCTTGGATCACCATATGGTCCTAAAGGAAAGATTACTTTAAAGTTTTTAATTACCCTCTTTTTTCTCAGGGAAATAATCAAAAAGCTAAGGATGTTTTTTACAGGCATATTTCACTTAGTCTAGATTCTTATTACCAAAACAATATTTTTATTAACACCAAAGCCATCTGCATACTGGAGACAAAATTAATTAACGAAGTACTCAAGATGTTAATTAGTAATGAAAACAATCATTAGGTAACACACTTGCGTTCAATGAGTGTAAAACACTTGTGTGTATTTTGGCAAAGCAAAATTTTGCTGGCTCATCTGACTAGCACCTGCATCATGGACTTTAATTATCCAGGCAGGCAATACCAACACAAACTAGGTGTCATCGCACATTTCGAGCCCATAAATAATGATCGAGAAAGCAGTGCTGCTTGACCGCTATACTCATGGCTTGTTGCGCGACAGTTTTGGTCCTCTCATGGGAATGGATGAGTGTGCATCACTATGATCACTATTGAGTTTAAAATTGTTGAGAGAGAATGAGAATGAATGAATAAAACAAAAAAAAACATTTAAACAACTCTTACAGTGAGACTTTATATGATAGTCAAAGCTCTTGTCCAATATGATTGTGAAGAAGAAATAATACACTTAACACTGATTTGCTAGTTTCTAATCTATTGGAACCCACTGTTTTCAGAAGCCGCCTAATTAGCATATCACCAGCATGTGTGTATTTTCATTTCAGTTTAAATGGACCCATTCTGTGAAAACATAAGAGTTGGCGGACATTAGAGAACACACATTATAATGCAAACAAAGTAATACATCACACAGGTCCAGGATACAGAAAGTGCAAAGCAGAGTTAGGTTAAAAAACTTGGTCTGAAAAAAAAAAAAAAAAGGAATGGCAGAACTAGAAACCTGTCCTGACATGCCTCCTCACCTAAATTGATCGCCTGCCAAGCAGAACAATAATCATGGAGACAGTCAAGAAGCATTGGTAACTCTGGAAGAGCTGCAGCGATCTACAGCTCAAGTCTGTATCAGAACAATCGGTTGTCCATAATAAAGATTTAGCGGTTTATTTTTAAGAGTGGGGAGAAGATTTCTAATAGAAGACAGTTGTGTACAGCAAACACTAACATTCTTTATTTGATTATTTTATTCTGCTGTAGTGTTTGAGTTCAAGTCCAATTACTTTTGCGTTTATGGGTAATTTGTTTGCTAAACCAAATATTGTTAAATGTCATTTAAAAAATTTGGTCAGACTAAATAAATATGACAAGTTGAGAAATATTTTGATTTTGTTATTGTTATTAAATCTCACAGTCAACAGTTTAGAATCACCAGACATTTATTACAGACAAAAAAGTACTGTTCATTTAACCGAAAAATTCCAATGCGTGACTGATAGAAAGCATCACCTCTTCCCATTAGTTTGCCTTACAGTAACATCCAGTGGTGGTTTGTCATTCTTGGAAAGTGATGATATGTCGACTATGTATCATGAGTCATTTATTATAGCACAGAGTGGCTCAGCTAAGGGGCATATGGCCATGTTGGATCAGAGCCACGCTGCTTAAGGCGGGGTAAACGGATGGGTAGAGATTGGTGCTGCATTATCTGTTTAGCTCTGCATCATGTTTCAGAGTTGTTCTACAGTAAGCGTCGCTGTTTATCCGCCGGCTGTAAATAAAACATTTTTTTTTTTTTTTCATTTTTGCTATGTGATAGTAAATTGGTGTTCTTAAGGGATCAAGGCTGGGACACTGTAAAGATTGTATGTGCATAGGTAACAGACAGAATAGAGCCTGCTTGGAAACCTTTAAAATATCCTTAGCAACAAAAGACTGCATTGACATGGTGTTCAAAAGCATTTTGACCAGACACTGACACACCGCTAAGGCTGTGATCAGTAGTGATTGGCTAAAAGTACCAGAGGAAAACGGTGCTGCAGAGCTACGGAGCTGACAATGGACTCTGTGTGGTGACTGTTGATTATGAGGAGGACCTGTGGTTTCATCTATTTCATATTCATGAGACAAATGGTGCATGTTGTAATATTCATGGACAAATTAGACGTTCAAAACACCAGTGTGAGTGAGGCTGTATGCAGGAGGCATTGGTTCTGATAAACCTCACTTTCACTATAAACTCATCAACCTTGTCAAGACCCACTGGACTGTTCTGGATTTTGTTTCTTCCCATATTTAATACCAGTGCCAATCTCCCTGCTAAAATGAACTGATTCTGAATATGTCCTGAACATATTTTGTGTAGTGGAATTTGGCTTTCTTCATGTTCCAACATTTTCTTCACCATCTATAAGACTGGCTGTATTTTTTCTTTCATTCTGTAAAAATTGCATCCTGTTTTCTGTGCAAGGGGTTGAGTGCAGACTGGCTTGTAAGAGAACAGCTTTGTTCTGCCTCTCTGATCAGCTGGCTTGCTAGTAGTCGGGTAGAGCAACAGAAGTGTGTCCAATCAAGCTGAGCCCTGTTTTAAAATACCCTGCAGTCTTTGGGCAGAGGCCTTGTTTATGACCCAAAATTGAAGAGATGGGTCTGGCCCTCCTCCAAGCCCGATGGCACATATATTCTGTTTGAGAATATCCAGAGGACAGTGAAGCACAGCAAGGTGGCTGCATGAGACAACTGTACACGTGTGACTATTTGTAACAGAGAAAGTGTGTGCTGTAAACCTGCTGCATTTCTGTAGTAGCATTGACAAAGAAAAAGGAAAATACCAACTAAATAATAAACATCTCGCAAATAGTAATATTCTATAATGTACACGACAGAGATCTGAAGATGGTGTTCTGTATCACACTTCAAAGGATGCTGTGACCAAGAGAAAGACTCACAGGTATGTCGTGCCCATTCACCTGAAAGATAAGGTCCTGAGAGGGATCCATGATGAGGCAGGTCACCAAGGTCAGAGGAGGACACTCTACCTGGCTAGACAGCAGTTTTACTGGATTGGAATGGAGAAGGATATCAAGGAGTATCTGCAGCACTGTCGCAGTTGTCTGGTCAGCAAGTCTCCTGAACCTGAGGCCAGGGCACCTCCTGAGAGCGTTAAAACGTCGAGACCTCTTGAGCTGGTTTGCATTGATTTTTGGTTGGTGGAAGACTCATCCAAAAAGTCTCTAGATGTACTCGTTGTTACTGATCATTTCACTAAACTAGCTCAGGTGTACCTTTGCCCCAAACAGTCAGCTAAAGCTGTTGCTCATCAATTCTGGAACAACTTTTTCTGTGTGTAGAGCGAGTGCACTCTGATCAAGGTGCAAACTTTGAAAGCACCCTGATTTCAGAGATGCTCCACGTCGCTGGTGTTGTGAAATCTCATATGACACCTTACCATCCCATGGGCAATGGAGCAGTTGAACGGTTCAATCGCACCCCGGGGAACATGATCAGAGCTCTCCCACCCAGAGTCAAGCATAAATGGCCCAAAATTCTGCGTTCATTCACTTTCTCGTACAATCCAACGGTTCATGAAACTAGTTCGCTCCCTTTCAGCTGATGTTCAGCAGGATTACCTGGTTACCGGTGGACATGATGTTTCAGTATGTACTCATGGTTGAGCAGGTGGTGGATTATGATGGTTATGTGCATTGTCTCCGATGTGAGCTGACAGAGACTGTCAGGATTACTCAGATTGTAACCACGAAACACCAAGAGAAGCAGACTGAGCCTTACAACCGCAAGGTGAGGGGTGCACCTGTGGAGGTTGGGGACCGAGTCTTGTTGGCCAACAAAGGTTAACGAGGTCGAAGAAAGCTGGCTGATCGCTGGGAGAGTCACCTATACACTGTTGTGGAAAAACAGGATAACGCTCACACATTTAGACTCAGGAACTGTGCGACGAACCAGGAGTAAGTGGTACATAGGAACATCATGATGCCTGTGAACCTCCTACTTCTCCATTCTGAACCGGAGGGTGGTGGTTCTTTTGACAGTTCCCTGAATGATGGGTCTATGGATGTGTCTATGGTGGGTGCTGAACGTGACAGTACAACTGTTCTCCCTGAATGTGGATCGTTCCACTGGAGATCGGTCCACTGCTTGGGATGAAGTGGATCGTCATGACCAGACGGGGTCTGACACGCCTGACCAAACTAACTCTGTCAATAACGATGGAGGTGGTTTTGACAGTGTTGATGAGACCAGATCCGATGGACTTAAACTGTCTGGCCCTTTTTATCCTGCTGTTGAGGCTGACTGTTCTGGTGACTTGTTACCTCTCAATGCTGGTTCTGTTATTGCATCAGAGACAGGACATGACCTTTCCAGTGACCATCTACAGAGAATGCGGACAAGGTGTGGGAGGATTATTAGACCAATCGTCAGACTTATTCAACACATGTACCAGAAAGTTATTGCTGGTCGCTAGTGGTACTTCTTACATAAGTCTTACATAGGTGTGTATGGCTGTTGGCTTATATATGGCCATGAGTTCCTTCAATTTTGAGGAGGGTTCTGTTTTTGTTTTGTTTTTTGATTTTCTTTCTCCTTTTCTGTAATGGTTTGACCTCTATGTGACTACTGGATGGGTGTGTCCAGGTTGTAGATATGCGACTGTTGTACTGACATAATTTCTGCGTAATTTAACATGTATATGGGCATGTTTATCTTATTAGTGTTGGAAGGCTTTGCTACCCTTCCTCATTCTAATTCTTAAGGAATAGTCTTCTGACTGGAGTATTTGGTATCTGTCATAGTAACGGCGATGTACACTTTGAGATTGTTTGGTTGTGTTTTTTTTTTATTTTTACTGCTCATTTCCTCCTATTGTTATGATGTTGTTGGTACCTGGTATGTTTGTGGGTTATGTACAGTCTAGTTTTTTTTTTTGGTCTGGTTTATATGAGCAAGTGGAGATCCGTAGGGTAGAGTGTAACGGAGATATTTCCACTTGTCATAAAACGCAACCTGCACAAACACTAGCATTTTTTATGACACTGAACACAGCATCCCTGTGGGTTGGGGTTGGACGCCCCGGGGGAGAGCAGGATTCGGGATTTGCTGTCTCCCTGGTAGGTACATGGTGTTTGAGCTAACATGTGGTTAGCTAACCAGCACATTGTGTCTGTTTTATGGGTTGCAGCTATATGTGTGTGTGCATGCGGAGGACCAGACCTGACTGTAACTTTTTCATTCCGATACCAGGTACATGTTAGTTTGTTATATGTGAAAGGTTAGAGCATTCGGGCTTTGCTGTTTCCTGATGGTAATAAACATCAAGGTTGCCAACAGTGAACGGTGTCCGTGTATAACTTCACAACGCAGAGGAGGTACAATAACTGCTACATACGTAGTAAGATCGCTGTCAAAAAGGTGTATGCACAACCTTAATATTCATATTCGTATTTAAAGTCAATAAAGTTCTTGTACCCACAATTCTGCTGAAATATTTGTAAGTCTGAGAGTATGAATCTAAAAGCTGTGAATGGAAAGTCTTATGAGTACAACTATATTTTTTACGACTACGAACTCCTCCTTTCTCTGTGGACAGAGTAAAAATTGTTACGAGGATGTCACGGTGCAGAGTAAATGATATGCACCGTGACGGCTAAATTTAAAGATGGCGGAAGACAGTGGACCGGGTGAAGCAACCACCTGTTTACATGTATTGATCTTACCGGTGATGCTTCACCCGAGGCAATTACTCCATTATTGTTATCAGAGACTCACCTGTTTCTGAAGGTAGCCATGCCTCTATAGATCGAGCGAACTGGAGTTTGTCCGATGATATTTCTAATTACTGTGAGCATGCAGTAATTATATGAAGCTTTCATGGTATTTGTCGTATCTACACAGCAGCTGTCGCCCTCTGTTTCGGAAAAGCTGTGAGGCTTTGAAAATTAAAAGAAAGTGTTATGTTGACAACCTCTCTAGTTAGGTCATCAGTTTATTGCCAACTTTTTGACAATAATTAACTTTATATTCAAGCTGCTGTTTTAAACCATGTGTATTTATGACCTTGACATATAGATGTTTTAAAAAAAATCATTTTAACTCTTTGGACAAATACTTCCTCTGATATATTTTCTGAAAACAAAACACTCTACTTGCAGAAATTCTCTTTTAGATGGATTTTCTGTCTTGATTATTGACAGCCTTGTCCATCAACTTAAAAGCCACTTAAAGATTTGCACACTGCTATGTGAAAACACAAAAAAATACTCATAGACATGAGAGAAGTTGTTCATTAAAAGGAAAAAAATGAGATACCTACATGCTAAGGTGGGTTGTAAAAACATTCAGTTGCATAGTTAACTCTTCTCATCCTTGTGATAAAAGCACTGCATACAATCCAGTCTTTTGTTTGAAACCTTGAATTAGTTAGGCTGCTTGTTCATGCTAATCCTCCAGCACAAACTAAAATTAGCAATATGCATGGATTTGTAGAGCTAAATCCAAACACTTGTGATTTTACTCTCAATAAGAAAGCTGTTGAGGTTTTTCTTTCCAATTACTACATTGTACATGATGCAAATTTAGCTCTGGTTAAATTGATTTTCTTTCATGTCTCTATTGCAGTTTACATTTGTCTTTGCAACAACATAGAATAAATACAAAGCCAATTTACGCAAGTCTACGCCTTGGCTCTCAAGATAAATAGACACACGTTCATACAAGATACAAACTGCCCATGCAGTTGTCTTGACTCGATAACTCGAACAATGCAAATCATAGTCTAAATTGGTCAAATATATTTTACTACAACAAGGTTTCATTTCCATATTGAAGTCTCAGTATAGACATAGTGCAGTTATTATAAGATGGATTTTGCTCTGCAACGATTTGGTCCGTCAGCGGCCCACTGCTCTCAAGGTTAATCGTGTTAATTTCTGATCTTGCTTCTACCCAGGCATTAGAGAGTAGACGATTAGAAAGATACCATAGCACCACTAGCTTTTATTGGGAGTAATATACATTTAAGCAATCTTTTTATTATAAAACCTTTATCTTTCATTGCCGAATTCTTTAACACTGCTATAAGCAGTTTTACCAATGATCCACATGAGAGCTGCCTTTTCTCTTTTTTCCCCCACTAATAACAGAAATAAAAAGATAAGCAAAGTAATAGATTTACTCGGGAGCCAAGAGTAAAGAAACAAGACTGGATTAAAGGTCTTGTCGAGCTCTACCCTTAGAAGAAGCTCTTGGCGGGATAAGATGAAAAAAGGCATATGACATTGCAAAAGGACTGCAGATAGAGGAAGGCCATTTCAGACATCAGCATGTTAGCTTGTCTCAGTCGTTTAGAGGATTGCTTGTGTAATGCCATCTGTATTCACGGGATGAACACCCACTTTTACACCAAGGCAGAGAGAGAAAGACAGAGAGAGATAGAGGAGAGAAACGACAGTGGCTTAAACCAACATCAATCGCTGTCTTTCAATCTTGACTTCCCTTATGTACATCTTGCTTTTGTCCTTTAATAATAATAATAATAATACATTTAATTTATAAAGCACCTTCCATTTTAAAAAGAAAAATCTGAAAATGTGAGAACCAGTACTTAAGATAGATTAAAAGCCTCCTTTTTTATGAAAAACAAAAACAAAAACAAAAACAAACTGTAAATAAAACATTAGGAATAAAGTTGTTTGTAAACCAGAACTTGATAAACAAATATGTTCAGTTTAAGCTGTAAAAGACTTAAACTCCAGGTTTAAAACTTACAAAAATAGAAAAAGAAGGCAGGGAAATTTAGACACTACAAAAGTCATCCTCTAAAATAAATAAATAAATAAAAATGCTGTCACTGGTGTGTACCCAAATATGTCCTAGTTTTATATTGGTAATGTTATTATATAGTTTCCTAAATATTTTTATTTAAAACTAATGTTTAATGACTTCATAATTTTATGAAAATCCAATGTAGACTGCAATACTCCAAGAATGTTCTAACCTTTTTTCAAAATTTTAAGAAACCCCTGGCACATTTTGTTCTGGCTATGCTTAAAAAAGGGTGAATGTTACAGATACAAAAAGCCCAAAATGTTGATACTGAAGTGGAAGTGCTCTTCAATGATTGTTGAAACACTCCCTATCTCAGCATAACATAACACTGTTTAGGCCCGTACATTTATTGGTGATCTGTCTGGAAAAATGTTACATTGTTTCATTTATGAGTGCTTTATGGACAGGAATATCAGGACCACTTACTCTGCCTTTGGCTAACACATAGGTTTATTTTAGTGGTTTGAAAGTATTCTATATGTTGGCAGTTCTTGTATCATTATTTTAAAATGTTCTTTATTTGTCTGCTGGCAATTCTGAAAAGTTCAAAGAACGGTTTTCTGTGATTTCAAACAAGCAATTTTTCTCAGGTCTCAGAAAAGCCGAAATGCATAGTTTTTGGTTTGTTAAGATTAAGTGTTTTCTAATGTCAATGAAAGAAATATAAAAATCTTAAAGGGGAAAAAAAAAAGATGTTGAAAGTAACTATAAAAAAAAAAAATTTTATTGAGGCAGCTGCACTATTAAGATTGATCTCAAAAACAAAAAACTTCTGCATTTTAAGGTCATGTTATTGGTCCGTTAATTTCGGAACTGTGGGTTAACATGATATTTTTGCAGACATGTAAAAATATGTTAACTAATAAAGATTAAAAAGCAAGGAATAAATTAAGAACAAAAAGAGGACAGAAACTTTAACCTCTTAAGCAATCTGGGTATTAAAAATTATTTGCCATGTTTGTTTTACCTGTGTCAATCAGTTCTTCCTGCTTGCATCTTGCATGTGCCAGAGGTGACAATAGTTCTTCTCTGAACACTTAGCAATAGAGCAACAATTACATTTAGTTTTCTTTGAAAGTAACAAAGGGTGACCCAAACATATACAAACCCTTCGAATCGTATATGCGGGGCTTGTAATTTTTAACCTGATGTCTTCTTACAACCACAAACAAAATGTGCAACTCATTAAATACTCTGATGTATCTATAGAAATCTCCAGTACAACCAGTTGTCTTTAGACGTTTCCTAATCTATAAAAAAAGTCTATTCAGGTATAAATACATCTCATCTCCTCAGTAAACGCTTAAGAGGTTTGTTAGAACATTATTGAAGAATTAGCATTATGAAGATCAGGGAACGCCGTAGGCAGTTGGCCGATAAAGTTGGGGAGAAACTGAAAGTAAATAGGACAAGAAATATAGTTTGGACTCACGAAGCGCAATTCTGTTGTTCACCTGGGAATGGAAATATCAGGGGACACAAACAAACATGCCAGACATGTAACCAACAAGGTAATTCTAGAGCCTCTGTAGAAATCTACAGCTTAGGTAGGATGTGTCAAAAGGAAAGTTATTAGTAAGTAGCTATGAGAAATCCGACTTGGAATCTGTCTGAAGTCAGGAAGGACACAATGCCAACATGGAAAAGACTGTACTGTGGTTGAACGATATACAAAATTAACTTTCTGAAACCACTCCATCCTCATGTCAAAACATAGTCAAACATAGTAAAAGCCACCACAATCTATGGTATGTATTTCTAATGAGAATGTGTTTCTTTCTTACAGTGCGAGATCAGGTTGGACAAATCCGTATCACATTTAAAATTTTATTTCCCAGCTCTCTCCCTCGACATGTCTCATAACGCTACAGAAAACAGCCCACACACAAAGTGGTAGTTGTTTGCCACCCCTGCATCTCCTTCTCAAAAGGTCTTCTATTCTAAACATTTAAACGAGAAAAACTCATTTAGAGAAGGTGACATGTCAGCATCTCTATTTGTCAATAGGTATACAAAAAAAAAACTTTCACCACTTACATCTACCAGAAAGGCTAGCCTAATGGTTGCAATAAAAATGAATGTCACCAACAGACATCTAGAGTGATTATTTTCTCTCCAAACTTTCTGCACGGCTTTTAGAAAGAGGGCAACCGCTTTTCATAAAGCCGAAAGTCACACTTGTATTTACAATCTCAGACTGAAAAGTATGCTTTAAAATTCAAACATTTAAAAGTTATTATTATTGTCATTCATGTTTTTTTTTTATTGTAATAATAATATTAAATTCAGGGGTTAAATCGCAATGTTGTTTTACATGTTTGCACAAACTACAAAATAAACTAGTAAAAAAATGTATAATTTGATGCATCAGGCTAATTATCACATTTATTTTTAAGGATGCTAATTTATCGACTTAACTAACAATTACAAATGATTTCCAGTCTAAAGTAGAAGCAACAGTTTGTTGTTTATATGTTCTTTGTTATTAATAGATCATGTGGTACATTTGCATACTTCTATTTTGGAATCACTCTCATGTGAGAAAATTGTTACCCCGTGCACTTATGGGACTAAAGGGGTCCTCAAAGAAAGCTGAGGCATTTAAACATGAAAACATGGTTTATAAAACCTTGAAGCATGAGCAGTGAAAAAACAGCTCCCTTAAATATTGAACATAGAAAACCAATCTATCGTAGCTCATTCCATTTTAGAGCAAGCTCTCATTTTAATTACTACACATGGTGAATTAGCTAATGAATAATGAATGGATGCCTCATACTAAGTGATCTGACTGCTAATGCACTAGCAAGTCTGTCACTCTACAACCCTATCACACTCTGCCAATGCTGCTTTCAGATTCTGTCCCTTTTACCCTACTCTACCAAGTCTGATTCACACAATTTCTCCCCATCTCTCAGCGTTTCTCACTCACACTGAGATTTGATTAGATTTTCTTCTGTAAGGAATTATTTAGTGATGAGAGTAAAGAATGGGAGAGAGGGACAGAGAAAGGCTCCAGGAAAGAGAGAGATACATAGGGGTCCTCGAAGTGAGGGAAAATGAGAAAGGTGCTTCGAGGAAAGGGAGTGGAAAAAGCTTCCAGGATTAAGGTGAAGTGCAGCTGCAGACATGCCGAGAAAGCCCAGGAGAAACAATGTGCTAAATTTGCTTGGAATGCTTCAAATCAAAATTCCGTGTCTACAAATTTGGATAAAATATATGTTACATGGAATTGCACAGGTTTGGATATTTAAATAGACCCTGCAAACATACTTTTTAAAACTGTGAATATGTAGGATTTATTTGACATATTTCATCCTGTTACCTGTCACAGGTTCTTCTACTGTATTTGTTTTTGTATGCCTTAGATTTTACCGGCACACACAGGTAGACCTTAATGTCCTAAACTTACTAAGAACATTATCCTAGTTTAAGATTACGTTTTTATTTTGTTTAGCTAAACAACACAGTAATAATTCACTTCAAAACTTGTTTTTCCACAGTCCTATATTTACATTGTTAAACACATATTTTATTGAAGCACATTTATATTTAGTTTCTGCATTAGTAACAAGCCTGTCATCACACTATAGCTTGACTTGATAACATGGTTTATTCTGCCTTTCAAATATATTAGATTGTGTTGACATCTGTTTCCCTTAGCCTTCAAGTTTGCATGTGGGCTTTTTGTCAAATTTGTTCTTTTGTTCTTCAATTAAAAAAAAATTATATTTTCGTGAAGTCATTCTGATGTAAATAAGTATACTTAGATTCACAATGATCCTTAAAAAACAATGCCTCAATTTTGAGCGTTGGAGTGGAAAACAAAAGTTTTGAGATCAAAAACGAACATTTGGAATGGTTCATTTTACTTTGATAAAAATACCGGTTCCATCTGAAGAAATATGTTTCCCAAAATATAAACTTTAGTTTCATTGGATGATAACACATTTTACCAGGTTTTGGGAAGTTTTAGTCTGGCCTAAATGTGTTCTTTTAAAGAATATCTATGTCCAATTTTACTTGTTAGTTTAGACACATGAAGGATATATGCTAATATTGTGACGTGCAAGACAAAATCAATCACTGCAGCTTATTCAACATTCTTGTCGGCCTTTTGGAAACATCTTAGATCAGTGTCCACCTTTTTATTTTTCTGGCTTTGAATTGGTACATACATAATAATTTCAATTATTCATGACTTTCATTGTGCCATGGTATACTAATAGTACAGTAGATTTTTTGTTGTCGATTACTTTTCACTAATACCTCTCCAAAACCACATCATTCTAAACCTTTGTGACCTAATTGTAAATTATAGGTTGAGCTAAATGATACAGATTCAGAAAAATAACAAAAAAACTAATAAAATAAAATCAAACAACGAAAGATTAATTTTATTTCAGGCTTATTAGTTTTTAAACACTTACGGTGGGTGTGAGCTCAAAAACACTGATGATGAATCCCAAGGTGCTAAAGTGTCAGTGTAGGTTGGCACACTTTTACTCATACCTTTTGTTACTTTCTAGCTGAATGGTAATGGTACAATCTTATATTTTGTATGAAAATAGTTTTGAAGTTATTATTTTTTGATTATTTTATTACATAATTTGGTAATCTCAAAAGCTGGTATTTTAGAAGGGGGTGTAAACCTTTTGAAGCAACTAAATGAGTCCAAACCATGAATCTGCTGTCAGGTTTTAACTATAACAAATAAAACCAAAGGTTACTATTCACTGTCTGTCTCATATTATCACAGAAATCTAAAGCTAAACTTCTTTTTTCTCATTGATCACAACTTTTTAGTTTTTTAGGCAGAATGAATTACTTTACTCAAACCAACAAGTTACAGTAGCTTTGTCCCATGAGTTATTTCTGGAATTCACTTCATATGAGTCATGTCTTGCCACCAAAGCAGCCACCTTTTTACTTGCTTAGCATGCTTTATTCATAAGGAAATACTAGAGAATGAACAGAGCACTTGCTGTTGGCATCTGATGTTCCGAAGGCTAGCGTGTCCCAGTACAAACTCAGAATGACACCTTGCACATATGTACACTACTGTGGGCTTTTAAAAAGCAGCACTTGACAATCTGTGATGCAGGGGAATGTGTAACACTCATCACTATCGGCCTACTAGAAAGATGTTGCAGTGTCTGTTTATTTATTTAATCAGTAAAATATCTGGATTGTGTGTGGGTTATGTGTATTAGTTAGCCATTTAACAAAAGAGTAGACCCAAGTTTTACCTGGCATGCCTTCAGTTAGAAATCATCAGTCCAGTTTTAACACCTTATTATAAAAATATGTTTTTATTGAAGAGTTTCTATTGAAGAGTTTTTTGAATTGTTTGGCTGTGAATGACAAGCAAAACAAAAAACTACAGATTATTAAAACTGTGATTAACATAGAAAAATTTCGGTTAACTAAAAGATTACAGACATTTTGATTGGTTACGTAAGGCTTAAAAAACTATTATTTATTATGTTTGTTAGCTGTTTTATGTCCATCTTATATGTCCATCTTTCTAAAGTCACTGTCAACTAAATTTGCAAGAGGAATTTGTAAAGCATAAAAAGGGCAACATTTACTTTTGATTTCTTCTGAACAGAGAGAGAGAAATGGCATGCACTTAGATACACTAGCACCACTCAGTCAGATTACAAGCGAGTTAAGTGACCTGGAGTGTCCAAAGTGCCTGTAGGTGTAAATGTGTTTTCCTGTCTATATGTGTCATCGCTGTGAGAAAATGAAAACATGTCCATGGTGGTTTTTATCACTGAGTCGTATCCGAATCCATGGGGCATGTGAAGCAACATCTATGGAAAAAAAATGTGTCGAAATAATTTCACTCACAGTTTAACTAAAGCTCAAATTTTGAAACATAATTATATTTATTTTTGAAAGCTGTTCAAGAGGCTAAAACGAAGAAGCTGGAAGACCATCCAGTATTGCATTAAAATGTTAATTAGGAAATACATCTAAGCTCATAATAGAAAAGAATGGATTAAAAGTCCTTTTTTTCTATTGGATAATTTTTGCTCATTACAAGTTGCTTCAAGTTCATCAAACCAATACAGGAAAGGTTCTCCATTTTGACTCCAATCCTACTGCTGCATTTACAAAACCATAACCACAGTTGTTTTTGACTCATACAAAACGTGTATAAGCTGTAAGTAATGTATTACACCTATGTTGGCAGCATTGTATGGCTACTTACCAAATGATTATAGAGTTTATAGAATGTGTATAATGTGACTAGAGGTGCGGGCAATGGAGAACTCTCATTGACTGCAGCCTCCCTCAAGTCATTGCTTTGGTTTTCTGGAAAGAAAAATTGATCTGAATCACAGCTGGCAGCAGTTTTTGGAAACCACTGTGAACTACATACTCAACTCCTACGTTGATTTAAGAAGGTAATTCTATATATCCCAAAAAAATCTTAACATTTATTCCTCATGCAAAAAAAGCACACAAAAAAAAACTCAAACACACACAATTTTGAAAAACAAAATGAACAAATATCAATATAATTATCTTTTCTGGAGTACATTAAGTCGGTTATTGTGTTCAATGTAAAGAATCAAACTGTTCTTAGATGTTGGGCAGGTCCTTGTTCATCTTCAAAAGCTTCTTAACAAATAAAACCTTGTTTAGCATTAATGTGTTGTCCTCTTGGTAACCAACATTTGTATTAACCCATGGACAGTGGTAGTATAATCAGCTTCCATAACTAAATCAGTATCCACATGTCTTACAGTTGTTTTGTTAAATTGCCTCCTGAAAGACTAATGTAAGTGGCCAGTTGGCGAGGGCGTCCAGCTGAATTCAGATGCATCTCCTAAGAAATAGATCTAAATTCTACCTAAAATCCAACAATACTCATTATTGCAGGTTACTTGCAGGCTTGCATGCTGCAATTATTCTTGTAAATTATCCATTCAGCTCTCCAATGAATGAACACCATCTGAAGACTGCAGATCTGCTGTCCATCTTCTGCATTCTCCGCTATGTCAGTCACCCTCCAAAAAAAAAAAAAAAAAAACTTTAACAATATAGACTCCGTCTGAATAGACTTAGTTTTCCTACAATAATAGAAATCTATGTTATATGTTCACAGGGAATCAAAGTTTGCATTTTCATGAAAGATATGTTTTTATGTAACTTTGAAATCATGCTTGTTCCACTCACATAACCAGTTGGGAACATTTCTAAAGTACCTTATATTTGTAATATTTTGATCCTGTAACTAAATAAGCGAAAGATATTTAAAGAAGACGACGAATAAATGTAAATATAATTCACATTTTATGGAGCTCAAAACAGATAGACCACAACTAACCACTACTTTGAAGCAGATTGTCTAAATACATATGCTAATATTAATTCAAATTCTTCAGAAATAATCTTTCTTTCTTCACCGGTTTTAAATCCGATGGGGGGAACAAAATCTAAAAGCAGTACAATATTTCCATCAATATTTTAAACAACTGCTCCTAATTTTCCATTTTTCTTTTGCTGCCATTTAAAGGCACCGAATGAACTGACCGCTTATCCCAAAATGAAAGCAGAGAGCTGGATGAAATGTAGGAGCCGATTTATTTAAATTGTATTAAAAAGATGCTCAGTAAAGATGCTTCACAGGGATGTGCTGAGACGTTTTGTCTAAATGTTGCTGTTGATGGGTTGCTGATAGTGCTGATAGCACTGGTCGGTCCTGGTTTAAAACTGTACATATTCAAAAGATCAAAACAAATGACCGAGTTGTGACTTAAGCTAGTGGCCTTGGTTGTACATTTAGTAAAAGGACTGGTATTTTATGTCGCGCAGAGCCCACACAGCATGCTTAATTGGCTTTTTTGAGATAATACAAGGCAATGTACACCATGCAGGCTCACCCAAAGCAAAGGACTTGAGGACATGGAGGCAGAAGCAGAACAAAAAGCATTGATCAGTGGTCATCATTGTCAAGACCGGTTGTTTTATTTGGCTGAATTAGTATTAATAGTTAAGCTTTTAAAAGGTGATGCTGATGGGCACTGGCAGGCCAACACACACACACACACACACACACACACACACACAAATATGCTTCTTTATTCTTGCGGGGAATTTTCAAGTGACATCCATTAATTTGTCATGAATTTCTATAGCCTAACCCTGGCCCAAACCATGAACCAGGTTTTGGACCCCATGAGGAGCACAGTCTCCACAGGGAAGTATATAGTCAAAACATGGTTCCCACATTGTAAACAACAAAATGAGATGTGAATTGTATCTTCATCCTAAGGAACAGCATGGGCAACACAAAGATGTCTAAAAAGCTTAGTTAATTTAACAGAAAACAAGCTTCACAGTCAAAAAACTGCAAACATCTAAATTTGATAGGAGTACATTTATTTAGGTACAGAGAAATGCCACAGGAAGACATAATTGTTCTTTAACAAAAATATGTTGGCAGTATTGTTTGTACCCCTAATAATCCATATTAAAAAAGATATAACTAAAACTTGTTATTAAATCATTGCCTAAACGTATTTAATTGACCAGCATGTCTATGAACATAATTAGTGATACTTGACTTTCCTTTTGACACGATACATAGGCTCATTTGTTTCAGCCACTGGCCACTATGTTTAACAACAACTCAAGCTTAAATTGCCATCATTCATGGTAAGGAGACCTGTGAAGACAAAAAAATAAAATAAATAAAAATGACCTAATTTCCCTCTGAAAGAAGTTTACCAGAAAACCATTTCTGTGGTTGAATAAGAAAAACTATTGGGTTATTACGTTTGCTGTGAATTTTTCCCACCCATAGGCACATGTCAACATATTTAATAATATAATAAGAGTAACCCCTTTATATATATACATTTTTAATAAATCCAATGATATGGACTGGTTTCAGTAAAATTATAGAAATAAAAAATTGACCTTAGTTTTACTTTATTCATTCAGTTCATAATAATACCAAAAAAAGATAAGTTGCGACAGAAGACTTGGGACGTAAAGCCTACTCTTAAATATAGCGAAGGACATTTTATGTTGTGAGCCTTTCTCTCTTAGAAAGCCCCCAAAGTTTAACACCTGAAACACTGAGGGTCTGATTGGCACACATGCACAAAACTGATCTACATGCCAAAGGGAAAACAGCACCATAGCAGGTGCAATCCCTTTAGCGTGTTTTCCTTCACAAGTATGCAGAACATATATTTATCAACAGAACATGCAAAATCCTAGTAGGAGATTTAAACATAATGACTTACCACCTGAAATGTGATTTATGAAACCAGACACAGACTGCTCGTGATGTTTTAGGGCATTTGAAAGAAACTAGCATGCGTATAACATCTGGGATCACTTTGGTGAGGAAGAGGCAAAAACAGAAGACAATTATGGTTATAATATTTAGAACATTTCAAAACAATAAAAAAGAGAAATATCCACCAGAATGAAAATATGTCTGTATAGGAATAGATGAAAGAATCTGGACTGCAGACAATATACTTTTTTTTCTTTTTTTTTACAAGCAATTTACTGTAATGCGCCTTATTTGGATTTTTGTTTAAGAACCCATTGTTTATAATTGCTTTGGATTACCATTAGATGAAACAACATTAATTCTAGTCTGTATATAACTTTTATTAAACTGTGTCACTATAATTTAACATTTTTTAATTTTAGATTTTTATTCTACAACGTATATACACAACCATACCACTCATAGGAATGCATTTATTTATTTTTATTGTTTCTTGGTAGTTTATGATTTCATCATGCATAACACTTTAAATTGTCTTGTTGCTGAAATGTATTTTACAAATAGACTTACCTTGCTTATCGTGTTAGAATGCATCATCATGAATTCTCAGTTACCTAAAGAGTTGTACCAAAACACAGCAATGTTCAGTTTTTCAAAGATGTTTTGGGTAAGACTATGCAACTTGGATGAAAGAGTATTTTGTTTTCAGCCTTTTTACACATCTTTACCAGGGATTGTGATAAAAGCTGATAAGAAAGTCAGGAATGTATAAAAAAAAGAAAAAAAGAAAGTAAAACATGTTTTTTGGTGGTAAAATAGATTCTACCACCACTTAATAGGTAGCCAGCTGAGACTCTTTGTCATGAACCAATAATGACAGAAAAAAATGGACTTCCCACTGTGTACTGTCAACACTGGCTAACAATAATCAATCAACTATTAGCAGAGAGAAGACTAACCCAGACCTCTGTGCAGCTCAGCTACACCAGCTGGCTTGCTATATCAAAAAGTGAATTACTTCTTCTATCACTAAAGTAAGGTTTGATTATAATCGTGGTTTACTAATGCTCCAAAAATACAACAAATTTAAGTGCACTAGAAGAACAATAGCAAATCAAAATGTTGATGATTTGTCTTCCTCTTTGTAGTAATTAGCACAGTGTGAGAATAGCTTTTAGGAAATTATAAGCTTGCACTTACATTTACTCCTGATTTCTGATTGATTTTATAAGAATTTCCCACTAAGCATCATGCATTCAATGCTGATTAATCGAAGCAGATTATCAGAGAGAGCAGAAAGGGAAGGGGTAAAAGTGGAGAGGGAGAGGAGAGGGGGAAAAAAATCAAAATCACTCCACTGAGAAAACCTCTGCTCTTCAGCTTTCATTTTCCGAGTACAAATTTATTGGATCGTGGTTATTTTTAAACAGAACTTAAGCCTCTGCTCACCCTTCATTGTGAGGTGGATAATTATAGCAATCTGACAAAAGGAATTTCATGTTATGCTTTACGTTGCTGCAGCAGAATAGAAAAGTTGAATGGTTGCAGTATTGTGTTCCACAATTTTGTACATATGGCTGACAACATGTATCACATGAAAAAACAACAACAAAGAAACAAAGAAAAACATTGTTTGGGATCAACCTTTACAACTCTGAGACACTAATAAGTACCTGTAGTTGGAGGTTAACCATATGAGAATATGAGACACATGGCAGGATTAATACTTAAAGTGAGGTAGTGAGAAGTACCTATTAATCTTTTGTTCAGTGTAGAGGCCCAGGTTACATAATAGGACATCTTTATGAGGGGAACCTTATCTCAATTTAAACAAAGGTCTAACAGTAGGTTTATGCTGGAATTATGTTTTGAAAATTCTCCAAGTAGAATTTTTCAAAAGGCTTTCCAGTTGTAACTGCAAAAGATGAGCACTTGAAATAACAAGCAAGCAGCTTTAGTCCTGCCCTTGAACATGTCAGCAATTCCCCGCAGACTCACCATCAGCTCTGGGGACACTCCCTGTGAAGATGACCTGACACCCTGATCTCTCAAAAGACAGCAAAGTGAAAAGAGAGTTTCTTAATGAATATTGATTGCAGATTCACATTTCTATCCTTTATTAAAGCAGCTTGCTTCTCCAATGAAGGCAGGGATCTATTATTTTTATTTATCATTTATTTGTGTCAGTTACAAATAGAAAACAAAAAATTGCATTTTTGTAAGTGTAAGAGTACAATAGGATTATACCAGAATCATACAATAAATTAAAGTACTGCCCTACTTTAATTTATTGTTTGAAACCAAATATATTATTTTTGGTTATGAATTGTTATACATTGTAAGCAAAAATGAGTAAATAAATGAAACAGTTTCACCCAATTTAGCATGGTTTAAAATTAAGAGAAGATAAAATAAGAAGGTATGTCTTTGCCATGTGGCAGATTTCTAACATTTTTTAAAAGTTCATTAAAATACTATACATTTATAAAGAATGCATCTATACATATTTGTTTTACATTTTCTATGAGAACATTTGTTGAGGTATTGTATCTGGTAGAATTGCCTTCAAACTGTACGACCTGGTCAAACATTTTGGTTTCTCATCATCACATACCACCCACAACACATCAGAAGACACCTTGTAACGCAAAATACTTGGGATCGTTGTCATTTTGAAGGACTCTCTGGTCAACACATTCCAACAACCCAGCATATTTAAATAAGAGGCTGTTTCAGTATTTTCAAATATGTTTTTCCCTTCCTTCTAACTTGATAAGTACAGCAAAATAACCTTATAATGTGAGCCTGTTTCTTTACGCTGTCTTTTGCAATTATCCCAGGGACATGGGACTGTTCTTTTTCCTGAACACTTTGGTGGCTGAAGATTCCTACGTTGTTTTTAGTTTTTTTATTGTAGGTAATTGTTTAAAGAGATTACCATCCACCTTCAGGCATTTTTTAAAAAGGGGGTTCAAATTGCTTTATATGATAAAAAAATAACAATAAACAAAAAAGTTTGTTGCTGTGGAAAAATAATAAAAAGCCATGTTACAAAGCTTTAATCCAGACTAAAAATAATTTGTGTCCCAGGTATCATTAATCAAAGGCACATGTGAAAGGTGGAGTTTTAGCCTTGATATAAAGGCACCTAATGTTACACCATTTTTGCAGTGTTTTGGAAGCACTCTTGGTTTTAGTGAGGACTCTAGCAGCAGCCTTCTGGATCAGCTGCAGCTGTCTGAATGGCTTTTTTGGATAATCTGGAAAGAAACCATTGCTGTAAGGTGTAACTGGGACAAGACCTTGAGAATCAAGCTATTTAGTCCTTGATATAGTTCTTTGCTACCCAGATTTTAGTCATGTTTTTAGCTCTAAGAGTTGAAGTTATGTGCTGACTATAAGAGGTCATTCCTGTTAGGATCCAAAAACAGTTAATTAATTTTGTTTTTTGTTTTTAGCCAAATAATTGTTTCACTTCAACTAAAAAGTTTAACTTGGTTTATTGTCAGATAGTGTAAAAATATAGTGTTTTTTTAACACCTTTTTATTATGGTTGTGATTTTTGTGAATCTTCATATTGGAGACCCACAATTATCAGTACAGTGTGTTTGCTTGGAATGTGTTCCCTCACTCTATAATTTTGCTTTTGAATTCCATTTGGTAATGAAAGCCATCCCAAAAAACAGCCATTCATATTTATTTTGAAAAGAGGAAAATTTAGTTAAAGAAAAAAATTAAATAAAACAAAAAATTTAAGTCAATCAAACATAGCTCTTAAAATGCAGTCATATCATTAATTGTGTATCTGTAAGACTAACAATACTATACAAAATGTAACTACACAGACATAGATATATTCATGCAGAACAAAGAACTCCCTTGTCACACAAAAAATATTTTGTTTCTGCTTTTGCAGCAGTAATACTCATGGCTAGTATTAAGCTATAGATTTTCCATATAGATAGTCTTCCACCACAATAATGTCATCATAGTTAGATTTTTTTTAAATTAGGCGAGACATCTATGATCTAAAACTAAACCAAAAAAAAAAAAAAACATTAGTAAACAGTTATTGAATGTAACTCTATACGCTTGGGCTTAACTTACATTGTCTTAAAGCCTATTCATTTTACATGTCCCTAAAGAATAGCATTAAAAATCTAAATCTACGTATGATTCTGGTATTATGTAATAAATAATTTAACTCTTTATTAATGAAGTAGCTCTATCTCTGATATTGTTTATATGTACTTGCCTGCTATGGTGTGGGTATTATAATAACTGATAATGGATCAGTTCAGCAATGGCGCTTTAGAACAGGAAGGCACTGTAGATGTAAGCAATAATACATGCAAAATTATTGTGTGGTTAGTGCAATTTTTGTGGCTATGTTTATGTGGAAACTCGGAAGCTTTGAAAACAATTTTCCATATTTAGTCCAACTATTAAACTTCAAAAAGCCATTTTGCCTAAAGCAAAATTGATTGTTTTAAGTAGCAATTGTCCGATGCTTTGAAAAATTACATACATCTGTATAAACCCCCACCTGCAAGATTCTGGTTTGACGCCTTCTGTTCTTTCTTTTTTGGCTTCCGATAACATGAAAAATAAAACTAGATTTTCCAACTCGTCAATCATTACTTCCTCCGCTTTATGACATTCTTATGGAAAAACCTTAAATACATAAACACTCACACAAACGCTCTGGTGTTCAACTTCAGATGCTATCTGATGCTCTCTTTGTCAGGATGAATTTGCCACTAAATATATACTGAGTACAGTGTATTTTTCTGTGACGTAATCTTTATTGTTACATAGACATAGGCTGTTTGTTATTATGGTTTCCCTGTTCTGTGTTTCTGCAGGTGTAGAGCCACATTTCTATGATGCTCTCTCTATTTTTTGTATCATTCTGTTTCTTCTTATTCTTATTTACCTCTTTCTCTTTAAACCTCTTTAAACCTTAATTCTCCACTTTTTATGTTTGCTTTTTGATTCCGACATAAACTCCAAACAATTTAAAATAAGGTTTTATAAATATCTATCAACTCAAGCATTACAGTGTAAGCCTTAAGAATCAGTTTATTTATATAATCGCCAATTTACAACAGATGTCGTCTCAAGGCACTTTACAAGAAAATAAATTAAAATCGTCTAATTTAGTATTTTGGTATATAAAACTGGTCGGTTTAGACCGTGTTGCCTCTCACTTAAAGGGACATACCGAAGACGGCTTTTACTTTTTTAAACAATCTCTTTTAAGGCCTAACTTAGTATTAGCACCATAAACAACAATATTCATTTTCAGACGGTTAGAGGTAAACTAGTCAGGTGCTTTTTTAAGTGACTTTACCTTAGAAATGCTATATAATATAGCAATATATTGTCTCATGTAATATTTACATCAATCTTTCCAAACTAAATCCACACTTTCGTTGATTTGTTTACACGGAACTAGGTTATAGCACACACATGTGAATTCTGTGTGAGGACATAACAAGGCATGTTTACTGCCTGCCACAACGATATAGAGAGTTCTGCTAATATTCAGTACTGCTGAATAGGAGCACAAAAGATTTGAGGTTCAACACTCAGCTCAGTACAAGCCACACTTGAGCAAGGGTAGCCCTGTATTTTTTGAGTTCTTTATACTAAAGGTTATAGTTGTGTCATCTTGGCTGGCTGACGGTGGTAGGTATCGACGTCACTTCCTGTTGTTGCTCCGTGTGTCTGTTAGCGTCTGCTTGCTCCGCGCGCTCTCTTATTACTCCAAATTCTCTGTACTGAGACGTTTCTAAACTCACCTTCACGATAATCACACATTTCTGTTGCTTCATTGAAATTTTTTTAAACGTAATTGTTTTAAACTGACCCTTTTTTTGTGTCATGAGCACTCGCTAGCTTAGTCAGCTTAGCTTCTAGCGGTACTATGGCTTCTCCAACTGCTTCTCTTCTTTCCTTCTCTGTGTGTCAGATGTTTAGTTATTCCTCTGCCTCCTTTAGAGATAATGGTACATGCATAAATGTAGCATTTTTTAGCTTTGGAGGCGAGGGTGTGTTAATTGGAAGCTCGGCTCCATGCTATTGAAACAGCCGCAGATAGCCGAGGCCCATTAGCTAGCGTGGAAGAAGAACAGGTTGCCCTAGTGATCCTCCAGCAGTTCCCATGCAGCTGGGAAATCCGCCTGGCTGGGTGACTGTACACAAAAAGCCTAGTCCCAGAACCCAACCTTTGGCTCACCACAAACCTATTAACGTTTCAAAGCGATTTTCCCCACTCAGCGATACACCCGCTGAGAAACAGATTCTTGTAATTGGCAGCTCCATAGTCAGAAACGTTGCTTTAGAGAAACCAGCAACCATAGTCAAATGTTTGCCAGGGGCCAGAACAGGCGACATAAAGTCATACCTCAAACTGCTTGCTAAGGATAATCATAAATACAGTAAGATTGTTATTCACGTTGGTTGTAATTACACCCGGTTACGCCAATCGGAGGTCACTAAAATTAGTGTTGCTTTGGTGTGTGAGTTTGGAAAAACAATGTCGGACTCTGTAGTTTTCTCTGGTCCCCTTCCTGATCGGACCAGTGACGACATGTTTAGTCGCATGTTGTCATTCAACCGTTGGTTATCTAGGTGGTGTCCAGAAAACGGTGTGGGTTACAATGAAAATTGGAAAACCTTTTGGGTAAAACCTGGTCTGATCCGGAGAGACTGCATCCATCCCACTTTGGACGGAGCCGCTCTTCTTTCTAGAAATATGGCCGAATTTATTAACTCCCCAAATTACTGACAAACCAGGGTCCAGACCAGGAAGCAGAGTCGTAGTTTAAAACTCCTCTCTGCGGCTTATCTACAGTTAGCTACCCAACATCCCATTGAGACGGTGTGCTTGCCCACGGCCAAAACCAAATAGATTAAAGATCAATCTAAAAAGAGCTAATCCTGAAAATGTCATAAAGATAAAAACAACTCAGATTAACCAAAAATGTACAACTATTAAGTGTAGCTTATTGAACATCAGATCTCTATCCTCAAAGTGCTTATCAGTTAACGTTTTAATTCTTGATTATCAAATTGATTTGCTCTGTCTCACAGAAACCTGGCGTCAACATGAGGATTATGTTAGTATCAACGAATCAACTCCCTCCAATTATTCAAACTTTCACATTCTTCGAAGTACTGGGAGAGGTGGAGAAGTAGGAAGTATTTTTCAATCAGATTTATTAATTAATCCCATGCCAACTAATAGTTATAGTTCTTTTGAACATTTAACCCTTACCCTTCCTCATCCAACCTCTAAAAGAATTAAACCACTTCTGTTTATTATTTTGTATCCTGCGCCAAGTCCTTACTCGGAATTTATAGATCAGATCTCAGATTTTTTATCTGAAATAGTGTTAAACACTGATAAAATCATTATAGTGGGAGATTTTTACATTCATGTAGACACCAAAAATGACAGTCTAAATGTAGCCTTTACTGCCATTTTAGACTCAATTGGCTTTACTCAAAAAATCCAAACACCTACTCACTCTCTTGGTCACACTTTAGACCTTGTGCTGACTTATGGCATTGAGTGTGAAAAAGTTATAGTGCTGCCTCAAAACCCTCTCCTTTCTGACCGTTTTTTGATAACTTTTTCACAGAGTACTTAAAATCTGAAAGAAAATCTCTTTATAGTAGGTGTCTATCGGACAATCCTGTTACAGCCTTCAAAGAATCCATTCAACCTCTAATTTCTTCAGTATTTGAGAGAAACGCAGTGGAGGGCAACAAATTAATTTCATGCCCTACACAGATTGATGCTGTTGTTCATAGTATTACGTCCTAATTGTGTACAACATTAGACAACGTAGCCCCCATAAAAAGGAAAGGGATTACTCATAGGAGGTTGGCCCCCTGGTTTAATTCAGAACTTCGTACCTTGAAGGGAAAAACCAGGAAATTGGAAAAGAAATGGCGGTTTTCGCTTTTAGAGGATTCCTATTTATCCTGGTAAAACAGCGTGCTTCTGTATAAAAGGACCCTGCGCCAAGCTAGATCTGCACATTTTACTTTACTAATAGAGGGGAATAAGAACAATCCTAGGTTTCTTTTTAATACAGTTGCTAAACTTACGAGAAATGAAAACTGTGTTATATCAGCTCCAACTCTTAGCTGTAATGACTTTATGGAATTCTTTATTGATAAAATGTAATATATTAAAACTAAAATTGATGGCATCCTACCAAAATAACTACAACCTCAGTAAAAAATGAGGTACTGAATGTGGCTCTGGAGCCTGATCTCTGTTTGAAGTGTTTTGTTCCAGTTGAGCCTTCTGAGCTTTCTAAAATATTTTCTTCATCTAAGCCTTCAACTTGTATGTTGGATCCAATTCCGCCAAAATTGTTTAAAGAAGTATTTCCTATTATTATTACCCCCATTTTGGAAATTATTAAAATTGTCATTTGTGAATGGTTATGTACCAGAGGCTCTTAAGGTAGCTGTAATAAAACCCCTACTTAAGAAACCTTCTCTTGATCAAGAAGACTTAATAAATTACAGACCCATATTTAATCTTCCTGTTTCATCTAAAATCCTTGAAAAAATTGTTACTAATCAACTGAGATAGCATTTGAGGAATAATGACCTATTTGAAGAATTTCAGTCAGGTTTCAGAGCTCATCATAGCACTGAGACGTCTCTCCTTAAAGTTACTAATGATATTCTCATGGCCTCAGACACTGGGCTCGTGTCTCTTCTAGTTCTGTTGGATCTCAGTGCTGCTTTTGACACAGTCAATCACGATAACCTCATTGAAAGGCTAAAACACACTGTGGGGATCAAGGGAACAGCACTAGGCTGGTTTAACTGGTATTTGTCTGATAGATCCCAGTTTGTTCATCTGACGATGTTTGTTCAATCACAAATCTTCTCCGCATTGTAAGGTGACTTGTTGAGTACCACAGGGTTCTGTACTTGGCCCAATTCTATTTACTATATACATGCTCCCTATTGGTAAAATCATCAGACAGCATGGTGTTAATTTCCACTGTTAAGCTGATGATATACAACTGTATTTATCTATAAATCCTGATGAATCCAGTCAGTTTGGTAGATTACAGGCATGTAGATGACATAGAAATGTGGATGACTTTAAACATTCTGCTCTTGAACTCTGAAAAGACAGAAGTTGTTATCTTTGGACCCGAACCTCTAAAAAAAGAAATTGCTTAGTCGGCCACTTGACCTGGATAGAATCGGGTTGGCATCTGGTGACAATGTAAAGAACATTGGTGTTATTTTTGATCAGGAAATGTCTCATAAAAAATAGGTATGTAAGATCTCCTTCTTTCATCTTAGGAATACAGCTAAAATTAGAAATAGCCTCTCTAGGACAGATGCTGAAAAGCTAGTCCATGCATTTGTTACTTAAAGGCTGGACTATTGTAACTCTTTATTAGCAGGAAGTTCACAAAATGCAATTAAAAGTCTACAGTTGGTCCAAAATTCTGCAGCAAGAGTTCTGATGAATCTTAAAAATAGAGATCAATTTTAGCTTCCCTTCATTGGCTCCCTGTCAAACTTAGAATAGATTTTAAGATTCTTCTTTTGACATATAAAGCCCTCACTAATAAAGCTCCATCATTTATCAAAGATCTGATTACTCCTTATGTCCCTAACAGAGCACATCGCTCTCAGAATGCAGGTTTACTGGTGGTTCCTAGAATCTCTAAAAGCACAATGCGAGGCAGGTCTTTCAGTTTAACAGGCTCCTCTCCTGTGGAACCAGGTTCCAGCTTTAGTCGTTGAGGAAGACACCCTGTCTAGTTTCAAATCTAGGCTTAAAACCTTCCTGTTTGATAAAGTTTATAGTTAGGAAGAGGTAGAGAAGACTGCCTAATCCAGTTGGGGAGGAACGCAGTCTTGACAGACGGTTCTCCTTTTCTCTACCTTCTTCATGTCTCACTCTATAGGGTTAAGTTATTTAAGTTCTTCTATAGTTATGCTGCTATAGGCTTAGACTGCTGGAGGACAATCTGACCACTTCTCTCTCTGCTACATTCTTCCTTTGTCCAATCTATTTAGTTACCGTTATTTCAACCTTGTTAACCTTTTGTTTTCTCTTAGTGTTCTTCACTCCATTGTAACCACACCTGGTCTGGCGTTCTGTTAGCTCAGACAGCGTCTTGGATGAGAACATGGGCTGAAATGCTTCCAGTGACACTTTACAATTGCTGCTATAAACTCTATTATTTCAGTATCCTGTGCTTCTAATTTATCTTTCTGTCTTTTCAAACCCCCAGTCGGTTGTTGCAGATGGCTGCTTGTACTGAGCCTGGTTCTGCTGGAGGTTTCTTCCTGTTAAAGGGTAGTTTTTCCTCTCCACTGTTGCTACATGCATGCTCAGTATGAGGGATTGCTGTAAAGTCAATGACAACACAAGCCATTGTTTTGGTCTGCTGATTCCAGAGGAGTGAATGCTGCAAGTCAATGACTCGATGCAATCTGCTGGGGTTCTTTATATTGGAAACTTTTTCAAATTGATTTGTTATGATGTATCTTTGATTTTAATTGATTTTCTGTGAAGTGCCCTGAGACGACACCTGTTGTAAATTGGCGCTATATAATTAAACTGATTTTTGATTCTTGATCTAGTTAGTAAAAATTAATTAGAGTATGTTCAGTTGGAGAGTAAGTAGGACTTTAAAATGTCTAAAGTTGATAAGGTTTAATATAAATGTGCTATTTTAGATATTTTGTGTCTGTTCATTTCCTTTGTATTATATACAATTTAACTGTGGTCAATGCTTATCTGGAAACTGTTGTAATAATGGGGGAAGTGTTTAGTTGATGCATATTGGTAGCTAATAACCTAAAGTTTATTTGGAAACTGAGCCCGTTTGAAGAAGAGAGACCAAAAGTAGATGATAGTGATGGTTGCAGGTAGATTTATAGCTTGCTGGAGCACAGGAATGAGTGGCCAGTGTGAAAGGGGGAAACCCATATAGGCCCAAAACCTCTGTCTAGTGTGCTCACAGGACTCTTCTGCGAGACTGACAGATCATTGGAACTATGTGAGTGATGAACTCAACTTAGAAGGAGCCTGTTTAGCCGCTAGCTCAGTGGCTAACACTGCTAGGACTTGGCTGTGGCGTTGGCAGCTAGCCAGTGCAAAGAACCAAAGGATGGTTAATCTGGACCTAGATGGAGAAGATGAGATTGGAGCAGGCATTGACAGGCATTTGAAACATAAAGTTGACTTTGGTGGTTGATTTCTATACATATACACACCTTGTGGCAAGAATGCTAGCCACCTCAAACATTGAAGGTGGAGATACCATTAAATAAAAAGAAAACTTAGGTTAGCCACTTAAGTTGGGTCTCTATGCATTTACAAGGCCATGGCAGTGGTTTATCTTTTAGTGAAATCTAAAATTTAAATATTTCTCCTGTAGAACTATAAATAAAGCCATGATCGATGCTTTAATTTTTTTTTGGGGTGTAAAACCATACACTGGATGCATGAACAGTAGACTGCATTTCTAATTGGGATTAAAGGCATCTTGGGCAAATCTCCCTGATGACCAGAGATACATACAGGAAAACAGCCATACAAATACTTAAACAGTACCAAACGGCAATTTATAGTAACCAACTAACCTAAGTTATGTTTTCTTGGCTATGGATTGAATGAATACATATACAAATGTATCAGAAATCCCAACCTGACTCAGCCATAGTGTCAGGATAACTATTCTGCAGCATGTCAGTGACTTATCACCTAACAATAAACAGGTCAGAATCCAGGGGAAGAGTTTTGTGAAAGGCAGCAGCCTCAATCGTTGGCAGCAATCTTAAAGAAATAAATAAATGACTGCAGTGTGTATGGTGTCATTTAGTGTCAGTATCCTGTCAGACCAAGTGTGAGCATAAAAACCTCAGAAAAAGCAGCTGTCTGTAACTTCTGCCTTCAGTCAATTTGCAAACAAGAATTGCTGAAATGCATTGGCAAATAGCTGTGACTGAACAGAGGACACTTCAGTGAACTAATCCCTTCAAGCACTGCACATTTTCGAGGGAGTAGCATCCTGCCAAGTCTGGCCATTGAAGCTACCGTGCAATTTTGTCTTATTTAATGCAACACAGTTTTGTCATCCAGTACTAACTCTGGACACCAGCATCTTCACTTTTGAAATTTATGACCATGTTTTTTTTTTAAATAAAATGGAGACATATATATAACTTGTAAAACTTTTTTTTTTGTACTTTCGGTCTCTAGTCATGAAGCATTGATGTTTTGCAGTCTTAAAAACTATTCTTACTCTATACAAATGGTGACAAGTAATTGTTATTACAGTGTTTAGTCTTTTGCAAATAGCAAAGTTTGGTTTAATACAACATTAACACGATTTTGATAATTTGTGAAAGTGCTTGTTTTGTTTTGTTTTTATAAAACTGTCAACTACAGAAAATGTAAAAAGGTTATTTCTGAAGCCATTTTTTAAACCAGGGATTTGTTCAAGCAGTTTAATTAGGCAACATTCATAAAGGGTCTCTATAGTGTTTTATTCATCAAGTTCTGTGCATTCTCACCTACCAAACCTACATCATTTTTTCTTCGTGCCTATTTACAACAAAGGCTTTCTGTGGTTCTTGCACAATTTTGTTTGTTTGTAGTGTTTCTCAGCTTTCTACTCTCTAAAAACAGAATGTGTGCAGCCAATCAACAAGATTGTCACTGGCTGAATCATATTAACATACTGCATGGTGCCATGTTTTCATTTAGTTTAATGAGCCTCAACTCCACTGCGATGCCCTACCACTTACAGTTTGCCAATCCTGCAAATCTCTTTTTTGATGCCCAGTCATGGGAGCAGATTGGTGGGCCAGACAAGTGACACGAATACTAAGAGCGACCTCGCATTCAGCTACCCAGGGCCCCCTGTCTTAATCCCTTTGCAGAGAGTAGACAGGGCCTTTGCAAAGTGCATTTGAACATGGAGGTCCCTGCAGATTATTTAGCCTCTGCAATTATCATAATGGAGGCACCATAAGATGGTACGTGAATAGGAATTGAATTAACACTTGCAAGGTGTCTCTTTAGCCTTTTGCTCTGCCTCCCGTATGTGCTGCCAAATTGCAACTAATAACGGCAAAAAAATTACTGTAAAAATAATAACGACTGTTCAATATAAAGCTGCCTTTATCAGATAGAGCTTTTTTATCCATTCTTTGGCATTTTCCTAACGGTCTAGTTTGTTTTTCAAAGTCATTCATTTATTTGTTTATTTTCTTCTACAGCAAATTTTGTAGTTACTTGCAATGATATTTGCATAGAAATTGTTTATAATTTCTTTATCTTGCAAACATCACCAATAAACTACATTTCCTATATTTTTTTTATTTGCTGTTTACAAAGCACTGTAGATATAAACTATATATATACAATGTGGGCAAAGCTTGGAGGCTAGGAAATTCAATTTCTGTGTAAGGGAAAGTTAATTTGATGAGTTTATCAAAAATAACTTGAAAAGCATTTGCTTTTCATATTTTTATTTTCTTTATTTGAGAAAACAAAATTTCTTTCAAAAAAACACAGAAAACTATGATGTAATAATGCAATGAAGACTGGCTGGGTGATAATTGTATCACAGTTTTCATCGGACACATGTTCATGAATAAAAACAAAGTCTTTGATTCATTTTAAGATATAATAACTGATGATGAATTGAAAACTGACTATACTGTTGCTTTTGGAACTGTGAGTTTTTGTCTATTTGGCTGTAATTGCAAAATTGATTGCTCACAAATTTGTCCTGTTTTAACTCAATTCCTTTAAAATCTGAGGCTCACGGTATGATGCTCAGCGATTTTTAGAAGAAAGTAATTGCGCTTCCAGGAATTGCTGGAGGATTATTACCGATTGTTGTTTTTTTAAACAGATAAAAAAACATACTTAATATGTTTTACGCTCGACTTGTAGAGCAGAGAAGTGTAAATAAATTAGAAATGTTACATTTAAGAAAGGTCGCAATAAAGACATAGTGCAACTTGATCGCACATTTTGGGGGGGGCTTTGCTGATCTTAAAAATATTAAAATCTAAACCAATTAAAATTAATTTGAAATGTGTACTAAACAATGCATTACTGAATTTGTGTTTACTGTGTTGTTCCACAAGTTTACTGGCCTAGTTTTTATTTCCTAGTCTGCATAATTACTGTCAGCACAAGATAGCTTATATTGTGATTGTGTCCTTTAGTATTTTTGCCCCTTAACAAAAACAATACATCAAGTCAGCTTTGAGAATATGAATTAACAACTGGGCGTGTATGTGAAAGCATTCAGCTTTAATAAGTCAGGAATTCTCCTTTGGTCTTATTCCTGCACCTCATACTTATAAAAAGGCTTTTTTTTTTTTTACTTTTCTGTTTTTCAAAATCGCCATTGTGAATCAGGTTGCGTTTTATTTCCTTCAAAAAAAATGGGAAAAATACATAACAAAAGACTAAATATAAAAACATATGTTTCTCTTGCTGTTTTTAAAAAGTTCATATCTGAAGGTGTGAGCTTTAATCAATTTTTTTATAAGATCTTACAAATTATGTCAAATGTAAGATTATCTGTGAAAGGCAGAGAAAAACTTGAATATATTCTGTATTGACTTAAGACTGTAATACTATATAGTTTTGCGAGGGGGTTTATTTACTGTCATTTTAAGAATGACAGTAAAATGCTGCCATATTCACAGAACACAAACAATTTTATTTAAATTCATGGCATTCCATCAAATAATATATATATCAAAAGATATATATTAGCACCATTACGTTTTAATCTTAACTTCATTAGGTACCATCAGAGTGTTTTTGCAGAGAAGACAGGGAACCACCGGAAACGTTTACAAAAGCACGAGTCAAACAAAATGGCATATTAGTTCCCTTTTAAAAGAGACTGACAAACTAATCCCCACAATAGAGTTAAGTGGCAGATAAAAATGATGTTAGTATTAAATGGCTAGAGAAAAACAGCAGATGTGATTAGCACACCCTCTGTAAACATGACACAGAATTTTGGATGTGACAGCTGGCAAGCAGTCAAAGCTACTTTAAAGTGGTTATATTCACAGAATCGGTTTATAAATGGCTCCAGCTAAAAACCATTGCACAGCAGAA
The DNA here is from genome assembly GCA_032876305.1 of Orestias chungarensis. Classification (NCBI taxonomy): domain Eukaryota; kingdom Metazoa; phylum Chordata; class Actinopteri; order Cyprinodontiformes; family Cyprinodontidae; genus Orestias; species Orestias chungarensis. The sequence goes on along the minus strand of JAVLVB010000157.1, from coordinate 865,374 downwards.
AAGTACAGACAAAATAGATTTGGCTTTTAAAGCTATATCATTGAAATACTTTAATAATGCCAGATTGTATTATAAGAATCAGACTGTAGATGATAAGTCAGCACCACCCAGCAGCTTCTTGTGCCAGATTTATTTCCCACACACCCAAGGACTCTGAGCATTGTGTCTAAGATGGAGAACTACTGCACATCATATAGTAAAACAGCCAGTCCCACTGTCCATCATGCCAAAAAATGTGTTGGACTGTTAATACAGTTGGTGGTTAGTGAAGTGTTAGTCGAATCCTCTCTGTATTATATGTCCCCCATTGTGCACTTGTTAGTAGGTAATATTTCTTATTCATTTCAAAGGTTAAGTGATTATTCTGGTCTTTGTAAAAGATCAGCTAATGTTCACATTGTAAAAGTGTAATTCTAAACATGTTTCAATTAGAAAACAAAATTTCCCTTCTTTTACTGTAACCCTTTTGTACCACAGTTAAATTAAAGGCAAATAATTACCACTCAAGTTTATGTTTTGCTTCTTGTTTTCAGAATAATTAAATGCAATAAACGAATACAACAAACTTCAATCTTCTATTTTCTTTCCAAACCCTAGTTTTCTTTTGTAGGTAAATAATCAGACATACAAATAATTTCGTAACTTTTGATTGAGTAAAAGATAGACAAAGAAAGGAAAAAGACTGATAGACAGGACAACAAATAAAAAGATTAGGCTTTAGAGTTAGTAATAGGATAATAGGGAAATAGAAACTGTTTAACTCCTGCTTTCTGTGCTTGTACTGTTTAGGCACATCCCCCATATTTATTGCTATTTTTAAATTTTGTATTCATATGATTACCAGAAAACTATCTTTAATTGTCTAATCAGCAACTCAACCCTATTTATTTGTTTCTTCTACTCTAGTGCTCTAATTAAAGAGGGACCAATTTAAAACCAAATGTATAATTTAAAAGTACCAATATCCAATATGCACTGTAAATGAGAGGTGGTGGAAAGGCTTAAATTCGAAAGAACATTCTAAAAATGCAAATTCAAATGCTCATTTTTTATTACTGGTTTGGTCTTATCTTCTTGCAGATAAAAGATTCCAAATTCCCCTTTGTACCCTAAGGGGAAATGTTTAACATGTGAACAAGTGTTCGCAAATATAAAAATCAAAATGTGACTGCAAAGCAAGTTATACATAATGCAACATTGTGTTTTGTTTTTTTTTCATCATAAAATATTTATTATCTTCACAACTTGGATTTGAGCAGAATATATTTTGAATACCTGGTCTCATATTTATACCATGAAAACATGAAACATATTTTTTTGTCTTTCAAAGTGTTAGGCTGTTCAGTTTCTCAGAGGTTTATATTTGCATGCTTTTTGCAAAGCTGGCTTCAGTGCTTTGTATGTATGTCCAAGTTAGCACATTCTAACACACCAATTCATTGGTCTTTTAAATATTTAACAGCTATAGGGTTTTAATCACCTGACACTGTAATTTTAAAGGCCCGAATTGCTTGATCCTAGAGCTTCTTTATTTACTCTGATAAAAGCATGTGTTTCCCTGCACTTTCCCAAACTCATTATAACCAATGGATTTGGAAAGTCCCAGTACAGACTGAAAGCCAGTGCTGCTAATGCAGTAGCTGCAAATGAGGGTGGGTGTCTTTTTATGTTTCTGGCAGGATTTTGGATGTAAGCATCTACTACGTGCAATGTCTCTGAACACATGTTGAGCACAGCTAGATGAAAATTAATCCATGCAGTGTTGCATCAACAAAAGACGTTTTTTTTCTTCCTTTTATGATATATATTCCATTTCTGTATGTAATGAAGCATTAAATGTATTATGAATACGGTATTTGGCCAAAGCTTAAATTACTCTTGGAGTGGTTGCAAGGCTCATCCTGTTCAGCATTCCAGTGGATTTGCAAAGTGATATGTTTTATTGGCAGCAGATAATCACTGTCAGCATGTTTACCATGTCTGACATTTTCTTCTCTTTGGTGGCAGTGGAGGGTTTGTTGTAATTCCAGCCACACTAAATGAGCTCCAGCCAATGGGAGGTCTCTTTCGATCTGATTCCCCCGCAGAGCATTGTCTCTCTGCAGCCTCGTTCCATCACAAGCGTTGTGGAAGCCTTGTTGGTACAAAATCAAGGCATCTAGACTCATTTCTTCTGATTAAGCTCGGCCCTTATTCTCAGTGGTGAGCATTTCCACCTCAGTTAACAATTTTTGCAGTTTATAAAACACTTGTCATAATACACTGGTTTTTCTCTCCTTGCGGGCTGACAGAAAGAGATGATTAACAGATAACAGGAAAACACAGTAGTTCCCAGTTTGTGGTGCTAATTTTAAAAAAAAAATGCATTTACTTTGTGATATAGAGTGTGCCTTGCTCTTGGCAAAGACAGGGACTGCACTACAGAGTGTGAATTACTTAATAGCCCATCTTGACACAGCCTTGTCACATTTTATACTTTTAGCGCCTATGTTTGTCATAAGGAATGTATAGATTTATTTATAGGTTGCTATCTTTAAACGTAAAAAATATATATGAGCTAAATAAACAGTGTTAAAACACATCATCACTGCCTAGTCTAAGTGGGAAGTACAGACTGTGCTGTGTATGTGTGGTTCTACGAGTTTATTTTTATCAAAAGTATCTTCACACATACACTTGGTTGAATCAACTCATCAATGTTAATATAATCTTATTCTAAAATGTGAGACTAGATTTTTTTTCTTAATTAATGCTGTGCCTGATTCTTAAAGTTGAATTGCTATGTAGAAGGAATATCAGCTTCCTTTAAATCGTAGAAAAAATAATGTCAGCTTTTTTTTGTTAGTTTTTTTAATTTGGGGCAAAAAATTATAATAATAACTAAGCATCTATTTACATTTCTTAAATTAAAAAAATGAACTAATGTTAGTCAAACTCAGCTTAATGTAAACATATTTTTGTTAAACCTCCATGCATTTTTATTGCATTTTACAATTTCATTAATGAAATACGTTTTTCTTCCTTAACCATTTTTTTTTTTAAAGGGGTTTTTCATAGACATTCCTATAGTACCTACAGTTAAAACTATTATTCATTAAGTTAAATCGTAGTAGTTTTTTGATGAACTAGTAAAAGTTAGTATAACTTTCAAATTCACTTTGAAAAAGTATTTATGTCTGCTTAGATTCAACACCAGCAATAGTCTCCTAGCAATCTTGAAGGATTTTGAATATTTACAGTTTTTCTCTTCATTTTTTTACAGGGAAGCCTAACACCAGATGAACTATGAATGCAGAACAAAATGATCTACTTCCTCCAACGGCAGACAATGAGAGGTCGTAGGCTGAAGGGGGCCTTCTCCAACCCCCTTTTCGTGTTGCTTTTGGCTCTTCAGATACTGGTGGTGGCTGGGCTAGTTCGTGCTCAGACATGTCCTTCTGTCTGCTCATGCAGTAACCAGTTCAGCAAGGTCATTTGCACACGGCGTGGTCTACGGGATGTCCCAGATGGCATTTCTACCAACACTCGCTACCTGAATCTTCAGGATAACCTAATTCAGGTCATCAAAGTAGACAGTTTCAAGCATTTGCGCCATCTGGAGATTTTGCAATTGAGCAAGAATCATATCCGCAGCATTGAAATTGGTGCTTTTAATGGGCTTGCAAGTCTGAACACATTAGAGCTCTTTGATAATCGACTTACAATAATTCCAAATGGAGCATTTGAGTATTTGTCCAAACTTAAAGAACTATGGCTACGGAACAACCCCATTGAAAGTATACCATCCTATGCCTTCAACCGGGTTCCTTCGCTTCGAAGGCTGGATCTAGGGGAGCTCAAGCGTCTCTCCTACATTTCAGATGGAGCTTTTAAAGACTTGAGCAACCTACGCTATCTGAACTTGGGAATGTGTAACCTCAAAGAGATCCCTAACATCTTACCTTTGATTAGGCTTGAAGAGCTAGAAATGTCTGGAAACCAGTTGTCTGTCATCAAACCTAGTTCATTTACAGGTTTAGTGAACCTACAAAAGCTGTGGATGATGCATGCCCAGATTCAAACCATTGAAAGAAATTCATTTGATGATCTTCAGTCATTAGTGGAACTCAACCTTGCTCACAATAACCTGACCTTTTTGCCACATGACCTCTTTACACCATTACATCATCTGGAAAGAGTGCACCTCCATCACAACCCATGGAACTGCAACTGTGATATATTGTGGCTCAGCTGGTGGCTTAAGGAAACAGTGCCTGCCAACACCAGTTGTTGTGCTCGTTGCCATTCTCCTTCAGCCTTTAAAGGTCGGTATATTGGGGAGCTGGACCACAGCTACTTCCAGTGTGATGTTCCTGTTATTGTGGAGCCACCAAGTGATTTAAATGTTACAGAAGGCATGGGCGCAGAACTTAAATGCCGTACAAGCTCATTGACATCCATCAGCTGGCTCACACCAAATGGCTCCTTGATAACACACGGGGCTTATAAGATACGGTTGGCTGTACTAAATGATGGGACGCTAAATTTTACCAGCGTAACAATGCAGGACACTGGAACTTACACTTGTATGGTTAGCAACACAGCAGGAAACATTACAGCTTCTGCAGTCCTTAATGTCACTTCTGTAGAAAACAGTGGAGTTACCTACTTTACCACAGTCACTGTGGAGACAATTGAGACCCCCGTGGATGACAGTCAAACACCACTGCCCCCTTTTGGCTGGGTACCATCCTCAACTACAAAGGGTATGCCTGTTTTAACAAGGACCACAGAACGAACTTATACCATACCAGTTCTTGATGAAGAAGGAAACCATAATGGACTTGATGAGGTTATGAAAACCACCAAGATTATCATTGGTTGTTTCGTGGCCATTACACTCATGGCTGCTGTTCTGCTGGTTATTTTCTACAAGATGAGAAAACAGCATAACCAACAGGACCCTGATGGTCCAGCCTCCTCCATGGAAGTCATCACTGTTGAAGAAGAGCTTGCAGGTGTTGCGGCTATGGAGAGACACCTATCGCTCCCCCCATTGGAGCACTACAATCACTACAACACCTACAAGAGCACTTATCACCATGCTCCTATGCTCAGTACCATACACAGCTCAACCACACAAGAACCTTTATTGATTCAAGCTTGTTCAAAAGACAATGTCCAAGAAACCCAAATCTGACCTTGAGATTTACTATATATCCAGTATTACCAGTCTGTAACTGAAATACAATGGACCAAAGCATAAAAAAAAAACTAAAGCAAAATGCTGTTGACATGACAATTGATCTTGACGGCACTAAATCAGTTTTTGGCAAAGGGACAACTTGAACCTTTGAAAATGGTCTTTACAAAAACAAAAAATTATTTATTAAAAATGTCTAGTGGATAAATGAAAAAAAGGATTTGTGATAGCTTTTTAGCTCATTTTTTTCTCTTGTTCTCTCTGTGTGATACTGCTTAAGGGAAAGAATGGTTTAATACAGGCAAATCTGAATTGGATGACACGAAACTTGTGAAAACTACAGCCGGTTTTAGCCTCATGTGCAACTGTTTTTGACATCTGTTTGCTTTTGAAGGACATTGCTGTGTCCAAAATGGAGGAAGCTTACAAGACATCAAACAAAACAACAGCAGTGTTATTTTTCTAACCATCATATTCCAGCTGTCACTCACAATGAGATTAGATCTTTTAATGACATAGCTGTGGTTTATATCACCATGGAACCAGCATGCCTGCAGAGCAAAGCTGCCAAATGAGTAAATGTGCATTTCCCCTGTGGCTCCTAAACAACAGCCATACATCCTTTGCTTTAATTAAGATTAAGGTCTCACTCCCACTCTCGATACTCAGATTTCTCAATACGTTTGCCCTTAATTATTTTCCTCCTGTTCCTCCTCTCTTCTTATATCACTAAATTATCCATTTTCCCTGGTCAACATTAGCCCTTTTTTCACTCTTGGTTGGTGTGATTACCTTTCTGTCACTGAGCTTAGGCACATTTTTCACCCCTTCTAATCTCTCATTTGTCTTGCTTTGTCTGCATACGTGTGCTGCACAGCAGCAAAATCTTTCTTAGGGAAATGAAGAGTAGCATAAGGTTGTGGTCTGCAGCCTCCCTGTTAACCTGGTAATGATCTACATCCACTCGATGTCGCGCCACTTTGGTGTCACCCCAGGGTCACACGAGCTCAGGCACTGATAGTCCATCTGTTATTTCAGATAAAAAGGCAAATGAGGTTGGCTTGCAATGTAGTGTGACCCTTTCAAACAAGGATAACATAGTCAGTAAAGCAGCTAGGACTCTGAAACAATCTAAGTGAAGTTTGGTTATAGCTCATTAATCTGTATCAGCAGTTCATTTCCAGACTAATAGAGGAAAGCTGATAAGAAAACAGCATGAGACTTTGTGGCTGACATCTTACAGAGGGCAGAGGGCTTTGATATTGGTGCGACCCCTGCTCAGTCTCATTTTTGGCAGAGGAAAACGTCCCTGACTTTTTGATGTCGCACCATTTATAGACGATCTGATCATTGTCTCCTCCTGTCTATTTACATGCTGCGGTTTTCATTTAGTCTTAGAAAAAGAGTAGGCTTAAGGCAGAGGATATTAGGAGTGAGAAGAAAAGAGCAGTGTTTGAGGCAGAGTCTAGCAATTATGGGGGTGGGGGGGGGGTGAGGGTGGCTCTTATCAACACTGGTCATGAAAGGTCTTCAAACTCACATATTGCACATATGATGGAGAAGTAAAAAATAGATAAGAAATAAGGAAGCAAACCAGCCATCAGCCTGTCGCCATGGAAACACTGACCATATGTGGAAAATAAGAAGGAGGTAGACATTTGCTTTGGTCTCTCTGCAACAACCATATTTTAATTTCCCTCTGGCAAATTCGCAATTTGGCGCAATTATTAACTAACCTGGTTTAATGGAATGTCTGTTTACAGATGGGTTTGGTGGGATTTAATATACACTAGATTGTACTGGCCAAAACATTTGAGTTGTAGCTTTTTATTATTATCATTACTTCAAACAAATCCCCTCAGAATAGATAAAAATGGCTAATCAAATTTGATTTTTATAAAAATATAATAACGACACAAACAAAGTTAAAGAAAATGTAAGTTAGGATTGATTATTTGAAACTATAACTACTCATTCCGGCTTGTTACTTTGGATGGCAAGAATAGTATTCCTAATGTTAGGGACAAAGAGTAAACCATTCTTTCTCTTTTCACTTTTTTTATTTTTTTCAGAGGTTTAGTTCCTTTTCAATGCTTTTGGTGGAATAATGATTTAATGTTGATGCTGGCTACTGTAAAAAGAAAAACAAAAGTTTGAATTTTTTTATATATATTTGGAGCTTGTGAGTTTTTCAGAATGAATGACTTATCTGTGTTTTAGTAGTTGCTTTGGCAAGATGGCTTATCTAGAAAGATACTTGATTGCTGGGATGGAATTGAATGAAGACTGTCGAGCAGAATTGTGGACTCGACATACCAGCAGACTGAGTTTGTTTTTTGCGTTAACCCCCAGCCAAGTTGATCAAATTCTTGTGTGTTATTCTGCCAATGATCCATATATAGCGAGGGTTATTGTGTGTGGGGACATACTCTCTCATTTTTTGAGAGGGAAATCATCACCAGGTTAAATTTCTACGAAAAAAAAGTATTTTCAAAAACATAATGCAAAAAAAAAAAAAAATAATCTTATGATCATAATTTTACATGTGCTCCAAGTTGTTACAACAAGGACAGAAAGCAAAACAAAAACAAGAAAAAAGAGTGCTTGTATGGAGTCCAAATATTTCACTAAGAATGATGTTCAATATTGATACCTGAGATTGTAGTTCATACTGTACATGAATACAAATAAAACATGGCAATTCTCTTTTTTTCTATAGAGTTGAAATTGATTATTAACAAAGTAGGCGATGGAAGTTTGTGCTCTGTTTATTCCCTTCATGTATAAACATCTGTGCTAATAAGCTCTAACAACATTTTAAAGAAAATTCTGAGTTTTTTAAAAACGTTTAAGAAATAAAAAATCTCCCCCAGAGTATTTTATAATATTTAGACTAAATTAATCAAGCTCCACTAAAAAGTACAAATGCATTGCCTCCGAAATATAGCAAAGTGGATGCATCTCATTTTGACATGAGCAACTCTGAAAATGACTCAAATTTCCTCACGGTCACTGTTCTACTGCAGTCGCAAAGCACTCTTGAAATGGTTGCCCAGCAAAATGAAGGAAATGGAGTTTATTTCTTTCATATGCCACCTGGATAAATAGTTGGCCCTACACAGTTTGATTAGGTAATGCATGCATTAAGACTACAATAAACCAAGTAAAAAAAAGGTAAGTGCAAATAAATAAAAATATTTGTTTTTTGTACAAAAGAAATGCAAAAATTCTATTATTATTTTTTAACATGAAGCAGAATCAGGAGAAACTAGGGGTGCATCTTTGTTATTGCAACAAAAGGCTGTTTATCAGTACAGATTCTACAGTTTGCTATATCCCAGTTAAATTTTAAAGACTAAATGGCATGTGGAAACTAAATGACAATAAACAGAAATACACTTTAATGTAGTGCAAATGCGTGCAAATGAAACGAAACAGATCTGGGGAAAATAATTAACATAACTGAAAACTACAAGTTGTCCATTTACTGTAAACATGCATCCACGAAAAACATATTCGCAAAAACACCTTTTAAATAAATTAAGACTATATTTGGTTGTTTATTTTTAGTCTGAAATAATACCTAGTATACACCATCACATTTTTATTGACTTTTAAATCTTTTGTATATTTGTTTTATGTTGGTTTTATGGAGAAGTCAGTGTCTTAGCAGATGGAAGACAACAGTCAGTGTAATCATAATTTCAATCATAAGTGGAGATTTGAATCAGAAAGCCAAGTTAACAGCTGCATAAATTTAAGAGAAAAAAAAATGAATTGCTTAAACCTACTCTGAAAAAAAATTAGTAGATTTAGTACCTGTTTTGGCTAAATCTGTATTACCTTGTTACTGTCCAGCTGTGACCCACAGTTTTATCTGTTCATAAAGCAACAGCATTGATATTATTTTATTCATTTATTGAAATAACTAAAATAAATAAAACCATATTTTTACTATGAGCATTATAATTTGATTAAACAGTTGATTATTAACATGTACAAATTCCTAACTGAGTCTGGTGATTAATAGTCGAAAGCACCAAGCTGTCATGACTCAGCTGTCCATGTAGTTAAGTGGATCTCGAAAAGCATACTTTCAGAACTGCAGTTTTCAGTACAGCCACATAGGTGAAATTGTAAAAGACAACAAAAAACACACAAAAAAAACAATTTCTCTCCAGAAAGAATTCTTGTTTCCTGTGTAATTTGGATCCCTGAAATTTAAATTATCCAATTGGAAAAAAAACAAAAAACACACTCAAGCATTATTTTATTTTCCTTTTTTGCCTGATTATCTGACTCAGGGTTTCCTATTACCTTTGTGTGTTTTGTGCAATCCTTTGGAAATTGGTCGAACTAAACACAACTTTCTGAACAAAATTGGTTAATCTCACTTAGTTAAAGATTTAGCTGGTGGAAATGATTATCACCTATTTGTACGTCCCAGATCGGTTGGGATACATTTTTCCCCAAAATTACATCACAACTTCTAAACTATATTTTGCATTTACTACAGGTATTTTTAAGGTTATGTTAAAACGATTTTTGTGATCCTAATTGTTAAGGTTCAATAAATAATAGAAAACATGAGAAAATCTTTAAAAGGACGTTTTTGCTAACTAATGAAATTTTATAGCAGTGACATGGTTTTCTCTTTTAACATTTTCAATGTCCTGCCCACTTTTTACAGAATTTTAGCTTAACTAGATTGTTAATTTCACCAGCTGAGATCACAATGAACGCACACATTGAAACATGAAAGCCAGAAAACAATAACAAGTAGGAAATTGTGCACAGACACACCATAAGGAATCAGCGACACAAAATATTGTATTTATGGTTCCCCTATAAAGGAATCAAATGTTGTTTTGCTCTGGATGTCTATTCTTTGCAGGTCAAACAAAATTTAATAATGTAAAGGAACTTTACCAAACAACTATGGCTAGTGTTTTTGAATTTCAAGTAGGCGTGATTGCAAAAAGGACATCCTTGAAGAATTTTAATAGAAGCAGCTGCACTTTTAAAGTCTATGAAGGTCAAATTAATAAGCTATAGATCACTTGCATTTTGGAATCACACAATGCTTAACATACTATCTTTAGAAGGCCTAAAATGCAGCATACTGTACTCTTAAGTTAATAATGAGATATAATTGAATAGTTATGTAAGCCGTAGTCTATTTTTCTCCAATTCCGACATGAAAAATTCTAAAGTCTAGTAAATGCCAGCAACACAACTTACTAAAATTAAAGAACCTTGGGCTCTGCAGATACAAAAAAAGATTGTATTTTGGATTTTAATTGTCTTTTTTAGGCATAAACAGTCTAAATGAGGTAGTAAATGAGAGCCTCTTCATGGTGACTCATGTATAATGACGTAATTGAACCTATTGTAAATGTTCTCAAAAAGAACCATTGCATTCAGATTCTATTTGTACTCTATTTAACTCACATTCAGTACAGGGATATCCAACGTAAAGGAAGCTGATTTAACGTTTGGAATATGTAAAGACCACATTAGACAAAATTAGGTCATTTAGTAAATTAAGAATTTAGGGTGACTCTGTTCAGCTGTGCTTTGTTTGCAAATGTAAACTGACATACAACAGCATCATAGTGCATGCAATAATTAAATCAATACATGTATGCATGTTTATCTGCTGATAATTTAGCAGAAAAACAGGACTCCTTCTGACAACTTGGCAGGTGAAGAAGCAGTGCTAGCAGCAAGGGACCCTAGTCGGTCTTCCAACGTATTCTGGCATTTAATTTAGGGACAGCAAGAGCAGAAGTATAGATGGTTTAGCAACCATAATGATATTTGAAAGTTTAAATTGTTTCTCTTTTAAGGTCCACACTACCTTTGTTTGTGAACACAGTTGAAACAGAGATACAAAGCAGCGTCACAACACTTAACCAGGCTGTATGATAGAGACTGGATTATTTGTAGATTTACAAAACTTAAACCAAATTGGGTTCACACAGTTAGGCTGGGAGTTTACACAGCATACCTGGTAGTAAAATGTTTTACTGACTGGTGCGGCACTGTAATTAAAAACAAAAATACAGATAATTTGAAAGCATAATGCTATATAAATATATGTATGTATATATATATATATATATATATATATATATATATATATATATATATATATATATATATATATATATATATACACACATACACATACGCATGTTCAACTATGCAATCAGATAAATAAGCATAACTCTTGACTGATGCAAGTTATTTTATTATGTGTGTGTTTAGCACTGTAAAACGGTAAAGCACAATGCAACACCTACTTAGAAGGTGTTAAAGTGTGGGAGGCAGAATACAGTTTTTAAACTAATTATGCAAACCCACACCGAATGACACTGTTCGGACAATATGAGGTCAAATTCAGTTTATCAGTAGGAATACTGTTTTGCATTTCCACCTATTGTGCACATATTGCAGACATGTCTTTATACGTTATTAAGCTTGAGCAGCGGAAGCCATGCAATTGATTACTGAATTATTGAAGTTTGTTACAATTAATATTTTTTAAATTGATGGGCTTTTTGGACGACTAAATAAATTGAACGACACTTAGACGGAGAGATGTCATCAATTATATGTGTAATATTTTGTACAAAATAGAAAGGGGATATCTTAAACAAATTATTACTACAACTAAAATAAAACATATGATAGGAAGATAGGAACAGATTTTTTTCAGTGAAGTTCATTTTCACACTCCAGTGAACTCGGTGGCACAAAGCTCATTTATAATAGGACTGCCAACCGACATACAATCCCAGACAAAGAAAAAAGAAAAAAAATTATATATATATATATATACAGGAGAAAATGATGCCAACATAACTTATGTTAAGAATGCTTTTTATCAGAATCAGAATCAGGCTTTATTGGACAAGTATGCTCACACATACAAGGAATTTGTTTTTGGTTACACAGATGCTTGCAGTGCACGAAAAATACAGTAAATAAACATTTGCAACATTTAGCATGTGTAATTTATATTGTAAAAAAAGTGCAGTTTTGTGCAGTATAAAAACTATTGTAGTTATAAAAATATAGAAATTAATTGTTCAATTGTTCGTGAGTATAATGGAAGTTGGAAAAAAGCTTCTCTGTAGCCTGGTCGTATGGGTCTTCATGTGGCTGAAGCGTCGGCCTGATGGAAGGCACCGAAACAGGTGACGGCCAGGGTGAAACGGGTCGGTGATGATTTTCTCTGCACGCTTCCTGGTTCTGGAGGCATGCAGGTCCAGCAGTGTGGGCAGCTTTACACCGATGGTCCTCTCTGCAGACTTGTTAATGCGCTGCAGTCTGTTGGTGTCGTGTTTTGTGAGAGCACTGCCTCACACTGTGATGGATGTGGATATGATGGACTCTATGATGCCTGTGTAGAACTGCACCATCAGCTCTTGGGCTAGGTTGAACTTCCTCAGCTTGTACAGAAAGTACATCCTCTGTTGAGCCCTCTGGATGATGGAGTTGATGTTGCTGTCCCACTTCAGGTCCTTGGAGATCGTTGTACCCAGGAACTTGTGGGACTCCACAGCCATCACCCCAATTTTGTTTAAAACTATGAAATTAATTTTGGGTTTTTTCTTACTATTAGTATTAGGTTTTATAATAAAAATCTTTTGTTTATAAATACATTCTCTGTGCCTAAATTTACTGCTTGTATTTATGCAATTATTATTATTATTATTTTGTTTATTAAATGCTTTCTGTCTGCCTGATGGCATCCTTTTAGAGTATTTAGTCAAAACTTTTTATCACACAGGTAATCATACTTAAAAATAGTTTTGTTATTGAATTTGTTTTGACTTGTATTTGAGTAATTCATTTTATTAAAACGTATTACTTTTTAATTAAGTAAAAAAAGAAATATTAAAGGTATGCTACCCAGTGCAATTTTTGGATACTCCCACCTTTACTGCCTTATGCTGGTAATTTGTTATAATAGATGTTATTTTGGGGATCAGAGTAAAGGGTGCTGTTTACAAATGCATGATACTTTTGTAATTAAAAGTAGGTCTATAAGAGAATAAAAAAATATGAATTATTTTAATGAATTTGGTTTTCTGGCAAAGTTTTGAAAAGCGCAAGTGGTTTTAAAACCTTTTCCTGGCACTGTCCCACAGCACCAGCTACTTAGTATGTTTTAAAGCGTGGGAGGAAGCATGAACATTTTAAAGTTATTATGCATAAGATAGGTATAAAGACAATTTATCAGTAATAATGCTTTTCAATATTTGTTATATTTACATAGCACCAACACATGTTGTCTCGAGGGACTTTACAAGAAAATCATTCCAATCATAAATACATGATACATCAATTGAAAATGTTTCCAATCTTAGGAAACTCAGCAGATTACATCAAGTCCTTGACTTGCAGCATTCACTCCTCTGAGATAAGCTTGCTGAAGTAATAACGTGCATTGTGTCATTGACATTACAGCAATCCATCATATTGAGCAAGCATGTAGCGACAGTGGAATGAAAAGAATTCCCTTTAACAGGAGGAAACCTCCAACCAATCCTGGCTCAGCACAAGTGGCCATCTGCCGTGGCCAACTGGAGGTTTGGAAAGACAGAAAAGCAACAGATGTAGATGATACTGAAAAAAGAAAAGTTAATAGTAGCAGATGGAAAACGTTGAAACACAACTAGATGATGTCCGAGATGTCCTAGTCCGAGAAGCTATCTCAGCAAACAGAACACCAGGTGTAGCAATGTTGGCGAGAAAAACACTGAGCGACAACAGACATTTAAAATTTAAATAACTGGAACTCAAGCAGATCAGACAATAGAAGAAATAACTTGCAGTAGTCAAATTGTCTTCCTGCACCCTAAGCCTACAGCAGCATCACTCTATACATATACGTTTAGCATAACCTAGCCCTTTAGAGTGAGACATGCAAGAGGCAGAGCAAAGAAAAACTGTCTTTTTAGACTAAACTCTTCCCCCAACAGCTGTCTTCAGTTGTCCTCTCTTACTCCTCCTAACTTTAAACTTTATCAAAAAGGAACGTTTTAAGCATGGACATGAAACTAGACAAGCTGTCTGGCTTACTAACTTAAACTGGGAGCTGGATCATCAGGAGAGGAGCCTGATAACCTACCATTCCACTTTTACAGATTTTAGGAATCCGAAGAGACCCTGTGGTCTGAAATCATAGTGATCAATTCCTGCCCTCGAGATTAAAATTTTTCCTAACTTCCCATCCAAAGATGCCTTTTTCTGTCTTGTCAAAATTTAAAAGCTAAATGTTTACTGTAAACCAGATCTGTGTGTCTTTGAAAAATGTCTATAATCGTCTATAATGTAGCTGAGTATTCTCAGCATAACAGTGGAAAAGTAACCCATGATGTCTGATGATTTTACCTGTTGGAAATATACAGTAAAAACAACTAGTCTAAGTTTAGAACCTTCTGGTACCTCACAAATAATTTAAGGGTATGTAAAATATTTAGTATTTACAAAAATAAACTGAAACCCATAGTAAAGATAGATTAAAACCAGCCTTGTTCTGCTCTTTGATCCCTACAAAATGTTGAAGCTTTTATAAAAGACTACAACAATATGTAACAAAGTTTAAAATGGTACTATGAAGCAAAGTTGCTACAGTAAATATTATAGGGAGCCAACAGCTGTAGACCAAGGCTTTAAATTAAGTTTCCAGGCTGTGATGACTTTCTCTTTTTGCATTTTGGCCTCTCCCACAGTTTTGGCAGCTTTAGCTAACCCTAAAGTAGCTTCAGACACTTAACTGCACTGACTGGATAAGGAAAGGAGTGGATTGACTTGTGATTTTATGGGTAGTAAAAAGAAGAGGAAAATGCTCATGAGGTCTTGCTGCTCACTACTTTGTGAATATTGTTAAGGGTACTTTATGTACTCTATATTCATTGCTTTTATTCATTTTAAGCTCTGACTCCATGAGGAGAGCAGCTTCTCCTGGCCTCTCACCTCAGTTTTGCATTTTGGTTTCGTCTGTTGGATGTTACTTTAGCTATTTTCAGCTATTTTAGTTAATTTTCATTCTGTCTGCCTTATGTCTTGATTAATCAAATTTCTGAACAATGTTATTATTTATTTTTTTCTGACCTACAAGTTAAATTGGAACTAGATGCATCTGTTTTTCACTGTGGAATTTTCACAAGCTTGTCCAGAGGAACCGAGATGAAGAACGGGAAGATTAAGTGACTCAAAATAAATATTAGGCAAAAAGCTAGCTAAAATTTTTTAACTTTAAACACCAATGAGAGGAATGAGGGAAGATCTACAGTTCCTTTTAAAGGAACCAAAAACATGACTAAATGTCATATTAATGGAGAAAATGGGGTTCAGTTTTTCTTTAATAAAAAGCTGAAAATAAACAAGATTCCTTGCTTTTGCTATGACATGGTGACTAATATAACTACAAAATATATTTTAGCCGACAGTTCAAAATCTGATAAATCACACAGTAGCCCCGATATTATCAAGCAGCAGTGCAAAAATGTTAACGATTACTTGAAAAATACGATCAAAAATCTCAAATGTAAATAGTCAGACTTCTATCATCAGTACAATGAGAAAATGAGAGAGATAAATTGCTTATGAATAATAATCAATGGAAAAAAAGCATGTTCGGCCATTCCAGTGAAATTCATCAAAAATGATGGAAACTTCTGTGAGTGTAACCACCTCTTCAAAGCTGTTGAATTTGGATCAAAATCAAAGTTGTCAAAAATCGTCTAAAAACAGGAGACAGGCTAGTATGAACCAGAAGGAAAAAAAAGCGCCAATTGTCAGGTTGAGAGGCGGTATGTAGAAAGCATAGTCCCATAACCAAGCCCACCACTAACCTGTCCTTCTACTGTATAAAATAACCCTTTGGCAATCTAGATATGTATATTTTACATTAATTAATTAGATATTAATAGATGATAATAGGGATGATTTTAGTTTCCTTTTTAATATAATTGCCAAACTTACAAGATGTGAAGGCTCTACTGAGCCATCCATTTCTCCGGCTCGCAACACACTTAATGAAATTCTTTATACTTAAAATTATTATAGACACTAAAATAGTTGTCATCCATCTAAACACAGTACGTAATGAAGCACTGAATGTAGCTCTAGTGCCTGATATGGAGTAGGATCGCTGTCAAACAGGCTTATGCGCAACTCTAACATTCGTATTTGTATTTATATGTACATGAAGTTCTTGCATCCAAAACTCACGTTTTTATGTGAGTATGAATCTAAAAGCTTTGAGTGCAAACTAACGGTTGGAGCAACAGCCTCAGGTGACTCATAACAGGTAAGATAAATATAAATCACTATATAAAAAAGTGGTTGCTCCACCTGGTCCACTATCTTCTGCCATCTTAAAATTTGGAGCGGGCTGTGTTCGATGTAGTCGGGGATCAATTACTCAGCCCTGTGATGTCATTGTAACAAATTTTAGTCGTACCCACAAAGTTGAATTTGTGTCCAGAAAGGAAGAGTCCGTAGTCATAAAAGTTGCTGAATTACTTTCGGTTGAATGCAATGACTCTGTTTAGTCATAACAGGGGACTTTAATTTCATTAAGAATGTTGGCCAAGATGAGCACGCTAAAGAACTTTAAAATATGTTCTCAACATGTTGTTCATCCCACACATATCAGGGGTCATTTGTATGTTTTATATGTGTTATTTGTAGGGCCAGTGTAAGTCCCTGTGTGTTTGAATGCATTATATAATCATTTTAGGGTTCTCTTTGACCTGACCGTCAGCCAAACAGACAGCTGGGTCTGTGGTTTTTCAAAGACATAAATGAAGGAACAGGGACAGAATTTATGGAAATTATTTGATTTGAAAATACTCAGTTTTTTCATACAGATAATCTGATGGACTCTTAAACTTGAGGGATTTTAATAATTTGAACACTATGGTTCTAGTCAAGTTTAGAACAAATGGCACAAAGGGAGAAATAAACTCTCTGTCCCTTTAATCATTCCAAGGAACCCTCAGTCCCCGTCGGGGCTCCTAAAAGGGAGAAATAAAAAAGAAAATCCTTGTTTTAGTTCAAGGTCGTAAAAAGTCTTAACATTTTAAAACATTAAAATTTTTATTATTTTAAAAACACGATGACTTCTCTCCTCACAGTTTGACACGGAGTGATGGCACTTGCACTTCTGTCACAAATATTTAAAAAACTTTTAAAGAGATCATCCAGAGTTTCACCTGTCTAATAAGTAATGTTGGGCACCGCTATAGCACTAAGACAGCACCAATTAACAATGGTATCTGACAAGTGGGTTTATGGTACATCTCTGATGTGTTAGTGCCCTATGAACCAGCTTTAACTTTAAAAAGCAGCAAAGAAACAAGACAAGTCTGTAATTCAGTATTAAGAACCAGGAATCAAGAATCAGTTTATTTATATAGCGCCAATTTACAACAAATGTCGTCTCAAGGCACTCTACAAGAAATCAGTTAAAATCATAGATACATCATAAACAAATCAACTTGAAAAAGTTTCCAATCTAAGGAACCCCAGCAGATTGCATCGAGTCATTGACTTGCAGCATTCACTCCTCTGGAATCAGCAGACCGAAACAATGGCTTTTGTTGTCGTTGACTTTACAGGATACGGAAAAAAAGCAGATTATAGCAGCTGTGTTAGAGCATCACTGGAACTATTTCAGCCTATGTTCTCCTCAAAGAAGCTTTCTCAGCTAACAGAACGCCAGACCACGTGTGGCTACTATGGAGAGAAGAGCAAAAAGTTAACAAGGTATAAATAATGTAGCAGAGAGAGAAGTTGTCAGATTGTCCTCCAGCAGTCTAAGCCTATAGCAGCATGACTACAGAAACACTTAAATAACCCTGTAGAGTGAGACATGAAGAAGGCAGAGCAAAGGAGAACCGTCTATTATAGTCCGATAAACCCGGAGCAACTTTCCTGAAAGCTAGAGACAAGCATGCATCCTGACAAGATTTAAATCCAGGCTGAAAACAGTTGTTTTTATCATTGCACATGACACCTGAGCAAATTTGATTAGATCATTGTTTTTAATTTAACTAGTTAATATATAACTAACTACTAATATATGTTGTTCCTATTCAAAATAACTGAAAGTGGCTTCTAAGAATATTAAGTCAAGCAACTGAATGATGCCTTTTCTAAGTATGCAAACAGTAAAAGTAGTGCATTGGAAATAGGAAAACTTATTGAAGGAAAATACACATTTAAAATAGTTCTCAATTTGTTCTCAATATTGTTTTTATTTTTGAAATTGATGCCCTTAAATTGTTGCTTTTTAATTTGTTTTATTATGTTTATGCTTTAAATTAGAATGGTGAATAACACACACACAGACACACACAAATATACTAAATTAACTCTAACTCTTATAATCCCCCTTTTAAAAGTTAGTAGATACCTTTTTTGGGGCGAAATTTTTAAAATGATTGATTCCACTCCCCCAGTTAAAATGAAAGTGGTGTGTGTTTGGAACAAATATCTATAGTGAAGTCCTCTAATAGCAAGAAGTGAAAGAATACTTTGTTAATGGGATCGATTAAAAATGGCCCACAACTCAACTTCGAGTCCACGTCAAAATCAATAAATAAAGAGTGAAAAACAATCGCGTAACATTCAGACATGAAAAAAAATAAAACTCTTTGAGATAAATAAGAAGAACATCAACAACAATTGTGCCTTGTTTTGACACCGTTCATAGATTTACAAACCCTGCTGTGACCCCATTGTACCAGGGCATTCAGTGAATTTTCCAACTTCTTTAGAGAGAAATGTATAAAGAATACAGGGTTAATTAGCACATCAACATCAAATCCAGTACCAACGCTTAGTCCATTTAAAATGAATTTATAGAGAATTATGCTACCAATTATTCTACCAACTTAATCAAAAAATGTACAGAAGACAAAAATCACACTTCTCTTCACACTATCCTACCTACACCTTTCTTTTAAAAAAGGTCACTTCACTGTTCTTAGCATGTGTTTTCATTCTAAAACAGCATTATTAAAACCACAGTTGAAAAACCAACAATATGGACAAATCACTGTTTGGGAATAACAGACCAATGACAGACATATTCATCAGCAAAGTTATTAAAAAAGCTTTGTGTCAACATTTAAATTGCTTCTTCAAGATGACCTACCACTTTAATGGCTGTTAGTTTACTTCCTAGTTTCACCATAGAGACTTTGGACGTTATAACGTTTGAACTTGAAGCACTGAGCAGGTAAATTTCATAAATTTAACTTGACCTGCACTAGAAACCAAGATTAATTCAGATGTGTAGGAACTGAATAACTGAAGAAACCAGAAAGGTCAGGAATAGAAGACACCAACCTGAGGAAACAAGGGACAAACATCAGGTGAGTACAATCAGGGAAACACAAACAGGTTTGGACCCTGAAACACAATGCTGGAGTCGGGTCAGGATGTGCCTCACTGTTACTTGGTTCGAGTTTAACCTGTCGAAAAGGTCTTCATTGTGTCAATGGGTCATTTATCATCCAAGGGGAAAAAAATAACATATGGACATGGTTTTATCTTGGGGCTCCTCTTATTTAAGATCTACAAGTTCCTGTAAGCCCAGATTGTAACAAATCGTAACATTAATTACTATGCCTTTTCGGATGATACACAGCTCTACATTAGTATGTTACTGTGTGACTATGAAACTATTTAAGTAATGAGCAGATGCACTAAAACAAATCAATGTGTGGATGTGCCATAACTGTCTTCTGCTAAAGAGAAACAGTACTAAAGCAGTTACTTTTGGACATAAAAAGAAACAACCAAGAATAAACGCTCAGCTTAAGCTGTTATGGCCAGACACATGCATAAACTGTGTGTAATGATGCATCTATACCTGAATCTTATACATAAGTAGAATTGTAATGTCTGCGTACCATCACATAAAGGACATTCCTAGGGTTAAAGGATGAAGAACCCACCAAGATCTTCAGTTTAGTCTTCACGGTTGTGCTAAAATTCCAGTTAAAAAGTTGCAGCTGATTCAGAAAGCTGATGCTTGTCATGATGTTTAGGCTTCTGACCAACATTAACAGAGAACTCTCAGGAGAACAGTTATAATGAATTTTATTGTTGTATAATGGGGGTGTAATCCGGCAGCGGGATACAGCGGGGAGAGGTGAAGTTCGGCAGGATGGTGGTGAGATCCGGTAACAGGAGACAGCGCGGGACGGTGATGTTCAGCAGGACAGCAAGGACAGCAAGGACAGCGGGACAGCGGGGAACGGCAGGAAGCACGGAGCGCTGAGCGACTTGGGAGATGGGTGATCACTGAGGTCGAGGACAGGGCAGGTGAGTAGTTGTAATGTTGAGATAAGGATAATATTGGACTGATCTTACTTGATGGTTGATGGATGTTGACGCCATGGGGAAAGACTGAGAGGTGAGTTCCAATCCAGCGATGGGAAGCAGAGAAGTTGTCCAGGGGGGTGTGCACGGATGCAGTGATGCTGGACCGGGCAGATCGAGCCGAGCCAAGAGGAGCGGAGAGACCAGATGGATGCGAGGAACCGGAGAGAGATCTTGTGGGGAAGGAGCACGGGAAATGACGGGAACCTGAGGTGAGCACAATGTTGTTCGGAGCGTGGGAAAAAGGGAGCAACAAAGTAATAAACAAAATCATAAAAACTAAAAATGGATACATAACTAGAGCACAAGAGAACTACAAAAATACTGGAAACACTAGAAATATAACTAATACTAGAGAAGCATCTGAGGCAAGGTTTACCAGGAGTAACAAACACTCAGGAGTCGAGTAGCTGGTCCACCACTCCTCTTATAGCAGGCCCAGCTCATCAACACCAACAGGATGCACATGGGGTGGCAAACGCTCCAGTAGAGGGTGAGCACAGGTGACCCCCTGTGGAAAACTGGAGAGGTGCTTAAAGGAACTCACTCTGACCATGCTCTTAATTCAACTAAAGCTAGGAGAAGTACGGCTCTTCACCTTTCTTCCAAAGTTCTTCCATTGACTGTCAAAGAATAGAATTCAAGAAACTTTTTTTACTTTACAAATTGCTGAATAGCTAAGGAACCAAATACATTGACGATCTGTTCTCATTGTAACAGGTTTCCAGACAACCCAGATCTTGTCGGTCAACTCTTCTCCACATCCCCTGAATCATAACCAAACTTCAAGAAGCCGAATTCAGTATTCTGCTCTTCTATTCTGGAACAGAGTTCCTAAAAAAATGCAAAGGAATTACTTTAATTTTTGAAATTGATTTGTTTATGATGTATCTTTGATTTAAAGTGCCTTGAGACGACATCTGTTGTAAATTGATGATATACAAATAAACTGATTCTTGATTCTTTAAATCAAAGCTGAAAAACAATTAGTTTAGAGTTGCCTTTGATAGATAATTAGAATAATTTTAGTCTTGAATACAACCGCATTTTTCATTTTCTCTGTAATGGGAAATTACTTTTTGTTTGTTCGTGGTGTTATGTTTTTATCAAGGAAATCCCTTTGAAGTAACTTCTTAAAATATGCAATGCAAATAAATATTCGATATATATATTAAAAAAAAATTCTGGATAGATTATTGTAAAAATTATCATTTACAACTAAAGAAACTTCTGGTCTCATGATGTAAATCAAATCAAATCAAAATTACATTATTTATCCCAAAGGGAAATTAAATAAGAATGTCACCTGTTTTACAGATACTTAAGAATTAACAAATCAAGAGCGTTCTTTTTTTAGATGGCATACACTATGAGAAACATACATTCTCACATGGATGTAGCATTGTTTTGGCAACATATATACTTAATTTCATCTTACTGTCTCCTGGACAACTGCACAGATGTTTAAAAATGGCACATAGCGACATCAGAGACAGGCATTGCTCATGTGTGCTGGAAATCCACTTTTTGTTATATCCAGTGTTGCCCATGTAATTCAGAAAATGTACAGGAAATCGTATGTATAAAACCACTACCAGATTAAACGCGGCAAATTAATCATGAATGTATATATTATTTACCTTTCAAATTATGCAGGTTCTTTCGATGGTCAAAAATAATATGAAATCAAAACAAAAGGAAAGTAAAATAAAACTACTTGACATCTATTGGTGGCAAATTAGTCGGCAAATCAAATTTGTATTGAAAATGTATCCTTTATTAGTGTATAGTAAAGTATTTGAGTAGTAAAAAACCTAAATCAAATCTTCTGTATCAGCATCAAGTAAATACAGACTTATTCCATTACTGTTCAATTAGAAAAAGGAAACCTAATTGCTTCCATGAGAATGTTTAAATTAAAGACTTTATTTTAAATTCTTATGATTCATTAACAGCTGTTACTTGCAGGCTTGGATTAATTGTAGTGACTATGTTATTGTGGCATAAAGAGTCCTGCACAGGTGTAGAAATGAGTGTATTGCTTCACTGGAAACAGTTTTGGGCTTGAATGCTCCAGAAGTGTGTTATGCTAAACAGATGGTTACCTGTGTTGGCAGATATGCCCTTTCCAAGCTGACAACCTTGCTTTTCAGTTGTTCGAGAGACCAGTTGCTTCTTTAGTCTGGCACTCAGTTTGACAATAGGTATGGCACCCATACCTATTGTCAAATTGGGAAATAAGCAACATAAAGTAAGTCAAGTTTTTAAATTAAGAGTCTATTAGTTAATAAGAAATAGTAAGTAGACTCTACATAGTTGTTTTCCCACGGAAATGTAAAATACCAGAGTTGAAAAATAAATAAATAAAAAAGTATTCATATTAAAAAAAATGTTTTGTCATGTTTATATTATTTGGATGTAAAACTTGACATGCACCATTTCACTATTTTGATTGGTAATAATTAGATCTAAATACTTTCATTCAAAACTTTATCTATATTCTTGCAAATACATAATGAACACATCCAGTTTGGCTCAAATTATTATTAATTACTGTTGTATAATATTACTGAGCTTTAGGTGTCACAGGGAAATACTAAAGTAGAAGAGCACTGCTGATGACTGCGCTGTCTCCGGCTAACAAGGGGAGATGTCCCTGTCTGCATGTACCATAAAAACTAAAGTGTATTACCTAATGAAGCAATTTAAATCTAATAACCATTTGCCAACTGTTTTATATTGTTTTCATGTATATACTAATATTCTAATGCAATCATGAGCTGTTGCCAGGCAACTGCTGCTGTAAGAAAAGAAGACAGACATATGGTGGGAGGACAGACGTTGGACAGAATGTTTAAATAGTAGTACATGGGATACATGGAATGTTAAATATAGCAAAGGTTTTTCTTTTTTCGTTTTTTTTTTCTTGTAACATCTAGCTAAAGAAAGACCAACAATTATAGGTATTTGAAAAAAGACTGTGTATACACTGATGTTTTTAGGTATTTTCAAAGGTTGTCTGAAAAAAAAAAACTAAAAGAGAAACTTTTTTCCCATAATCCTGACAATGACCATTAAAATGAATATTTTTTTGTAAACCTTAATAGGTTGTAAGAGATCAAACCAAAGAAAAAAAACATCTTCTAAGAAGAAAGTGTAAATTATATTAATCATATCAAAGACATGCGTCAGTAACCTTTACAGCTCTGTTGGTGAATTTTGCCATAAGTCTGAACTGCATTTGTCAAGAGTCACATAGATATTGTACTTAAAGTAAAAATATAAAGTTTTTCTTACTGTCCTTTAAAATAAAACATAAAAGGTAAAGCATATGGAATATTACAGTTTTATAGAAAATTACATAAAAAGGCATGTGATTTACGATTAACATACAAAAAAACTTATTTGACAAATATATTTTTTAAACTACTAATAGAAAAACTAAGACTATGATTAATGTATAACCTTTATATTGTGAAACACGGGTTTATTCAGACAATATTATTGAAAGACATTTGTTGCCCTTCTCTAAGCTTCCAGGATGTATTCATATTATTATCAAACTGCATTTTGTCCGGCAGGATAGATTAGGAACTATTACTAGTTTACATGCACGTGCCAACAAAACGAGGGCCTTTAGAGGGAAAAGGGTTTAGGGATGTATGCTTTGCCATTAGGACAACACCCCGGCCAAAAGAGGAAACCAAACCTGATGATATTAAGCTACTAAGACACAGAAGTCTACAACACCAAGACTTTTCCCCTTAGCAGATTGAGGAAGGTGTAGGACCAGTTAACCTCACAGAATGAAACGACAAAAACCCTTAAGCATATGTGTTGTTTGGTGATCTTTTTATTGGGTTAGTTTACCTGGACATAATAATCAGAATAAATGGCTGATTGGACAAAAAATATTTCATGTAAATGCACCAATCAGGATATTCAGATTCAGCAGGATTAGAATGAAATATTCATCCAAATAGGTAAGGGGGTTTATCCCAGTTGATAATTTGAATATTGTGCATGTAAAAACCTGTTTCAGATCATGTCCTTCTGATTGTGGCGAACTGACCTGACTGTGCAAGTCTACCCTATGTCAACAAGCCACAGTTCTGCCTATAGAGGCAAAAAGCCCAATCGCACAAAAACCACTGGTATGTTAGAACAAAAAAATTTGCTTTTAGATACAGGTCATGCAGTCAAAAGATGAAAACTAATCAAATAAACCAACAACACAACCCATATAACACAAAACAGACTACCAGAATGCAGACCAGAGCTGCGCCATTTTGCTGTTCTTCAATGCTGCTTCTTAAGAGACGTGCGCCTAGCAGAGCTGAGAGAAAAAGGTCGTTTTGTTGCAAAGGTCGACGCATGTGCACCTAACTCTGCTCATAAATACACTTCTCCACATCAAAAATCTCTCTGACAGCAGACGAAATGTCTGTTGCAGTGGTTAGGATGTTGTATGGAGTTAATATGGCCTTCCCCCAGGCACTGAGTAAATCATGGACTATTCAAGGAATGCGGTTTGTTGTCAATCAAATCACTTACATGCAATACATAGCTTGGCATCCTCCCCCTGAAGGGGGTAAAGTCAACAGAGAAGAACCACACAGAGCCATGCAGACTCTGCTAATGGAGGACGAATCTGGCCAGGGCTTACTGGGGTAGAACCAGTTAAAGCAGCTCCCATGGAGAAGGGTTTAGAGTGCTTAGAACACCAACACACTTACTCACTTGTTTACTTTTGTTGTTGCACAGACAGAAGTGCAATTTCCTCTTCTGCAGTCAGTTAAGGGAAAGCTGACAACTCTGAACATGTCAAAGAGTCTTTTTTTTCTGAATAAAATCTGGTGCATGGTAACAGAAGTTACAATTGGATTTTTTATTTATTTTTTATTATAGGTTAACCTGCATGGCATGTATTACACCCAGATTTAAAAACTGTCCCATAAAAATTCTCTTGTAAGGTTTGAAAAGGGTGAAATTATGGAAACTACAGAGGTAAGAAATGTAGCACTCCAATAACAGGAGAGATGAAAACCAAGAGTACACAACAACAGAAGCAGTCTTTACTGTAAGATCAGGCTGTACGGAGCTACCTTTTCAGAGAGCTTGCACATAATAGCAGCAATATTCAGGCACACAACATGTTTGTAGAATGCCTTAAGCAAGTGGTTGGAATGGGGTACAGGAATATCTGGACTAAGTCAAAATAAGAGTTACTTGAAATATATATTTTCCCCTCCCAAGTCAGTTCTTGTGCTCAGCAGATCATTATAAAATATCATAATTATTATCATTAAAAAATAAATACATCAATAAAATGAAGGTGTGGACATTGAAAACCTAAAACTTGTAAGTAGTCAGTGGGAGATTTATAGAAAGAAACTATGTGATTTATGTCTTGGAAGAGTGAGGTACCACCTACAACCCTTAAACCAGCAGGGGTCTGATTTAGGAACCAAACAAAAGGTAAGACAACCAAACTAAAAGACGAGGAAAATAAATATAATAGGAAAAGAGACACTTAATGGTACTTTATTGATTCTACATTAGGTGATATTAGAGAAATCATTTTATTTTTTAATTAAATATTATTATTAAAACATTCAGAACGAGGATTAGTAGCCTTGTATGTCCTTACTATAACTTTTGTTACTAACAATAATTAATTCTCATTAGTAAAAACGGTATAATTGTAATAAGGACTTGCCTATAAGTTAACTAAGTTAAGCAAAGAGGTCGGTTTGGCAAATGGTAGCTGTGATATTATTGCCCGAAAAGAATTGACATCCATTAAGGTTTAAGTCAGAGTATCCAATGGGGTTGCTACAAAAAGAGATGATTATCTTTAAGACTGAATGGATATTTTAGGAAATAGGATTGTAGAAAATTTGTTTATGTGAATACTTTAAGCTTCCCCAGGTGCAACATGTTGTTGAAAAAAGCTTTCAGTGTTTGAAGTATGCTCGTATGAAATAAAATCTTAAATAAAATTAAGTATGCTGCGTTCAATATACTTTACATTCATTGAGTAAATCCAAATGTAATAATACCAAAATAATCCTCTCTAAACCAGAGAGAGAGGGAGAATGGGAGTAGCAGAAAGTGGGTTCCAAACTCAGTGCTCATATTCAGGACTTGGAGTACTTTCTTTGAATTGGGGACTGGAATCAGGCCATTGACTAAGAGACAACCTCCCCACATTTTGAAAAGAAGTACAAGCTTTGACATTTTAATTTATACAAATTGCATTATCTTTTTGTTTTGGTTAGTTTTTCTTTTTTTTCTTTTCTTTTTTTAAAATAAACTTTTTTTTTTTTTTTTTTATTTACAACAAAAATATGGCCCAGTATGACCACTGGTGTTTTGTAGATTCCAAGGAAACTCATGAAGTTTAATAAATAAATTGAACTGCAGTTTTTATTCCTTGTGAAAAAATATAATAAATGTATGATGACAAGTTTCTTTCCCAAAAATCTATATTGGGGGCAAAAAGTATGCCAGGTATGAAGTGATGGAATATAAGATGTATTTTCTGTATAGAAGAACACATGCTTTTTACTTTTATCTTATCCCTTACCACACTTATGAACTTACCATAAAGTTAAACGTTAATTTCATAAGTCATGACCTAAAGAACTGTATAAAGTTTCAAAAGTCAGACCTGCATCAAAATGCAGATTGACAATGTTGTAATCAGGAGCACCACATGCAGTATGTGTTATTTTAGCGAAAAAAGAACACTGAGAACAGTGATTACTTAGTGGCATTGAATGCCAAGTGAGACAACTGAGGCATACAGAGGGAAAATAAATGAAGAAATGACTGAACAAAGGAGAAACAGAAACAGAGAAGATAATTAATCCATAAACAAAACTCATAAATGATAAAACAGAGCAATTAACAAACTACACAGAACCACTGAACCAGAAAAGCTAACCAATACTCAAATCAGAACACTAAGCAGATCACAACTCAGGGAGGCTCACTCTGATCTAGTTGTATGCTCTGAACATATCAATGCAGAACTACATACTAGCTTCTGTTTAAGATAAGGAAACAAGCTAGGGAAAACATAGAATTGTAATGTAACACAATAATGCAGAAAATATATTATTTAAATCAATTGATGTACTTTGTCAAATACATAAAGAATTACACTGAAGTCAAGACACCAGTATTTCAATGATTCATCATGTTAAGGAAGTGTTACAAAAACTGCTTTAACAGACTCCAAGGATATCAAATTTGTCTGCCGCTGACACCCTTCAGTGAAAAGTAAATGATAGTACATTATTATTTCTGGAGAATCTGAAACTGTATGGCGTGAAAAAGTAAAAGGCCTCAGAAAATTTTTTTTATGTTTAGAAAACTGTCCTTACAAGGCAGTGTTGTTTAAAGTGTTTATTCAAAATTGTAGCATCCAAAAAAAGTTCTAAAGTAAACTATAATTAATAAATAATGGAAGACAAATATTTTGTGTTGTAACTAGTGCAGGGCAATTGATAAGGGTTGTAGTAATTCATTTTCTTTATTTATGTGATTAAACACGATTAAGCTAATATTAATTTCTGTTTGAGTTGAAGAATCTCCTAAAACATTCAGTCATGCTGGCTAAGTAGTTAAACATTGACTAACTACACTCATCCATGTATTAGTTTTCTTTTAACTATCCACTTCACTAAGGCATTTTTTTGTCTATCTTGATTTTATGTATTTATTTGTCTACCACACAGAGCCTTAATGAAGCAGAAGCCTCCTCTGTCAGTTTTGGAGGATGACATCAACAGCAAGAGAAAGCTAACATCAACCCTTGGTTTTGAATACAAGGGACAATTTATAGTCAAACCACTTAGATTATGACATCCTTACTATTTTATTTTATTTTTTTCTGTTGGGGGGGCATGGCACCGTGCAAAGGCTCTCATTGGTTGAAATCCATTAAGACACCCACCCAAAGCAAACACTGACTAACATACCACCTGTAATGTGAGCCAGTGGTTTAGTCTCTGTGTGTATGTGTGAAAATAATAAGAAAACAACAGACTTAAAATATGTGTCATGAAACTAATAAAGAAATTATGTCTTTGAGCCATGGCTGCGTTAACTAAAACAAAAAATGTGTTGATGTGCCCAGCAATAGTTGTATAACGCAATACTCATAATAAAAAGATAACGAATTTTCCCCATCCTTTCTGATTAGTGTCAAATCATAATCTGATCAAGGTTTGCTTGTTAAACTGTTATGTTTATTTTAAAAGTTTCTTTTAGAAGAAAGACACATCTAAATGCAATATTTTGTGCTGTTGGCTTCTCAAAAGATTATAAATATTTTAAAAACAACTTACAACAATACTTGCTTAATTTGTGCACCCTACACGCACAGGTTTAACCCTTTAACAAACAATTTATTGGACTTTATATTCAGTGTAAAGCCCAATACATAATTAGATCAAAGTCTTTGCTACTTCCACAAATAGTCATGAATGGTCTTTTAATCTGTGTTGCAAGCACTGTTGTGAGCAATAAAGCATTTATTACAAAGCAAAATATATATATTTTTTTAAATTGCAGAGCAAAGAATATTGTCAGACCCTGTGTAATAGTTTGAAGTAACACATGTTCAAATGCTTACATTTATGGATGAACTATGTGGGAGAAAAATAAGAAATTACAAAAACGTGTATTTAAAACATGAAACAGGTCAAACATTTATATTTTTTGACCTGGACTGCACAAGGGGGAAACCCCTGCATATAACAATATTTGAAGCCTACTTGTAACACTCCATGCTACTTTAGCTTATTAGGGTTATTACTTATGAACCAATATGGAGAGATCAAATGCAAACACTTCTAATAAGTGGAAGCTTTGATAAAGCTTAAGTATGTGAAGACAATATCAATTGTTGGATTGTAAATAATACAAATGAATGTAGAAAAATGAGAGTAAGTTATTAAAAGGACAGAAAAGGTTTTTAGCTTTATTAAAAGTATATTACAGAAAATATATAATCGTGAATGCTAAATAGTTTTAGCAGCATGTAAAAATCACTATTTATTATTCAAGCCATAGTACCCTTTTAATGTCCAATGTCAGAATTCTACTGGATATTGCCAAAATAAGTGCTTTAAAATCATACAAAATAAAACAATGTTAGTTAGTTAATTCATTTGTTTTAAACATTCACCAATGATTCCAATATCAACGAAAGACAGAAAAGTGTTGGATTTATTTGTTTTGTTGAATAAAAAATGCTGTCAGCATTTTCTGAATATTTCTGATAGTGAGGCTTTAAAGATATGGTTAGAAGGAGCATTCTATATGTTGTGACTGAAAATAATAACTGAAATCCCAGGGTATCAAATTTGTCTGTAATTTAAAGTTGTCTACCTGGTGTGA
The DNA here is from genome assembly GCA_032876305.1 of Orestias chungarensis. NCBI lineage: Eukaryota > Metazoa > Chordata > Actinopteri > Cyprinodontiformes > Cyprinodontidae > Orestias > Orestias chungarensis. The sequence goes on along the minus strand of JAVLVB010000157.1, from coordinate 835,367 downwards.
TGAATGGAAAACTATTACTTAGAGTATTAGAGTAATAGTCATATACATTACAAGGTAAAATAGCAGGTTTATTAAGCAGTTGCTTAGATTTTGTCAGATTTAATCTGTTCATCTAGGATAGACTAGCTTATAAATTGATGATGCATTTATTTATACAATCATTTTCCAATAAATCAATAGGTGATGATGAATTGCAAATAATTAACTACTATTTCAGCGGCTGGTCAACTTTACAAAACCTCTAACAGATTTAGTAAGAGTGGCCACAGACAATAGTGTAGAAAATTAGAAAATATGTATTTTCTTTTTCTAGACCCTAAAATGATGTTACTACACAAGTTTGCAATGCATATTTACTTTTTAAGCTGTTGACACATGCATGGGTAGCAACCCTTCTTTGGTATTAGCTCATTGAGAAGGAGAGCTGACAGACCACAGCGAGTTGATGGAAAGAGCTAATAACAACAAAACCACAGCCACATCGAAAGGAGCACTATCTACTGCACAAAGTCACTGTTAATAAGCTAATTATTTAAAAATCTTATGGCACTTTGCAAGAAAAGAAAAAAATATATATATATGTATATATATATATATATATATATTTCAATCAAATCATAGATACGTATGTTTAAATTGCCCCAAATTATCAAACAGTGCATCAAGTTTATTTTATTCAAATGAGCTTGAAACCTTTTTTAATGCATTGAGTCACTGACTTGCAACATTCATTCCTGCTGTCTTGGCAAGCATGCTGAACCAGTGGACAATAGCTTACATTCCCCTTTACAGTAATCCTTTATACTGCATTAAAAGGAAATAGTTATGAGTTATCCACATTGGACTGATTCCACTGATTGTGTTCATCAAGATCTACTAGATTTTTTTTTATTTCTCTGTAGGAATGAATAAAGTACTTCTGATTCTGATGACTAAATATAGTTGAGTATAATCAGCATGACAGTGAACATATACAACATAGTATTTGATGATTTAACAATGAGAAGTTTATATATAGTAAACAGAATTTGGCCATGATCAGAACCCTGTGGTAGCCCACAAGTAAGTGGTGGTAGTTCACAAGATTTATTTTGTATATTAATAAACTGGAATATACTGGACCAAGCATATTGAATTACACTAATTACTATAAGTACTCACTACATACTATAAGTACATAGTACACTAAGTACTATGATTTTACTATTAAAATGTCACTTAATATGTCACCTGCACTCCGAATTTCCATTGCTGCTATGTCCGAAGTCCCATATTGTAGATTATGTGTCCATATTGTAGATTCTGTGTAGTCAAATCCTATTTCTCGTATAGTTCTTTATATATTATTATACTATTTAAAATTGCTATCAAGGTGTAAATTAGAATTTCGTTCCACCTCATGTACCACATGTGATGTGATGACAAATAAAATTCCTTGATTCCTTGATTCCTTGATGATGAACTCTGAAACCTGACTGACAGGTCACTATTTTTCAGATGGTCTCACAGTTGATTAGCAACTAGCAACTACTTTCAAGGATTTCAGACAGGTAAGATTTGATGTAGCTCTGAATTTTTTAACTCCTCCTGACCAAGAGGAGGTTTCCTTGGTTTGGTTTTAATTATATCTATCTTAAAAGGCTCTGACATATCAAACTTCAGGGCTAGATAGAGATAATATTTTTGCACTATTTTCTCTCCAATTTATTTGCTTTCTGCTTCAAAGTACATGCACCTGCATTTATAGGTAATTTACTTTGATTTTTAGGGGGGGTATGTTATTTAATGCAATACTGAATGAGGGAATGATACTATGAGCAAGAGCATCAATTCCTGAAGGACTTGATGTTTTACTGCTCCTCTTCACTGTGTTTCTCAGTGATACTGGAGAAATTAAACATGTAACTGATTATTTAAAAGTTTTAACAGATACATATGATAAAGATGTAATAAAGACAATATAATCACAGCATCACAGTTTTTTCAATCCCAGTAATACATGTCAGAACAAGGTCTGAAGTGTGATGACAGGATTGGGCAAACCCAAATGAATCTGAGATGGTATTAGAAGACATGTTCCATTCCAGGTGGGATGGAGGCCATTTTACCAGATCGTTCCCATTATATTCAGGTTTTTGCCTTGCCACCAGAGCTATGTAAACTACAAAGTGGGCTGGGTTTTGGGACTATGTTTCCTACAGTACATTTAAAAAAAATGTTTTAGGGCTTCTAGGAGAGACTGCGATTGTTAATCAAACATTGTCTCACAGGGCTTGGCTTTACTGTATTTCTGCAACAGTGTAGAGGAATTCTGATACAATCACCTTGTAAGCCATACACATGCTAAATGTAATACCATTAAAAGTTTCCAGACTTTTTTAAAGTTCTGCTTCTCCAAACCCCTGAACTGTGTATTTAAACGTCCAACTATAAAATGTGTTATTAAATTGGTTCTGGCTTGTCAAAATGACACAACTAGCCAAAAACCAAATTAAGGGCTGGTAAACTGAACTTGGCTTTAATGCTTTAGATTAATGGAGGTGAATGTGAGCCCAACCATGCTGTTAGGTAATTGCCAACTGTAAAGATGTTCATAGATTAAGGAAAAACACATGTACCACAGGCAGTTTATGAAAATGGATTGAGTAGAGCCTACAAAGTTCAGAACATCACACTTTAGTTGGAATCAGCATAACTTCTACCTTATTTTTGGTTCATAATATCCGCCAGGCAAAGTGACAACCACAGAGATTCTAAAAAATAGGCATCCAAACTTTGAGAAATATATCAGCGTTTTATATTATTTAAAAATTGTTTTCATGGTAATTATTAAACTAAAACTTGGGGACTGGAGGATCTTTTGCAAAGTCCTTCAGTCCTTCCTTCTCATATTTATTCTCCTCTTCCACAGAGAGCAAGATCCTGTAGTAACTTCCGCATGTACTTTCTTGCAACAGAAACAGTCTCTCTCTCCCTAGGGATATTACAGTGGTTTAATTCTATACACCCAACATAACGCTATTGATCAACTCCTCCTAATTCCACACAGTTTGTGAATTATCCAAGACCAAACTGCTGAGCATGAAAGTAAAGAGAAAACCTCCTCATAAAGATATAAAGTCAGGAAAATTTACCCTTTGATTTAATTTTAACATATAAATCATCTAATCCTTTCGCAGTCAGATTTGTTTAAATTGTACTGTAAGAGTGCAGAACCCAAACCTAAAGCTTTTTTTTTTTAAATTGATGCGTTTTCCCATATTAACTTTGAAGGTTGAAATATCACTGAGCTTTTCCTTCTTCCAAGCAAATATATTCGTGTCCATTCATTTATCTTCTAGGCCCCACTTTATCTTTTTAGAGTCCAAGAGTTGCTGGTACCCATCTCCAGTTCACACAATTTGAGGGAGCATAAGGCATTTGGTGAAAACGTTCTTACCAGACTTTCATTCCAAACAAGACAACCTTTTGTCCATTCAGTTTCATCTTAATGTTAAATTAAAAAATTCTGATTTTTATTGGCACAAATTACCCACAGACAACAAGACAAAGACGATATTTTAAGCACTCCACTAAAATGCTTTAGCCAAGATTTAAACCTGTTCAATTGATTAATTAGTATATCTGAATAATATCATTAAGTAAACCAGTGTAAATATTCAATAATGTTGTTATTAGACAATACTTTGTTTTTGAATTTGGCATCTAAGCTACAACCTCGTCACTCCAATGTTATTCCATTCAACATGTCATACTGTGATTAGCTGATCTCTTCCCTTGAACATGTCTTACACGTGTCAGGAATTGATGAGAGGGTGCCTGATAAGATGGATAGCCTGAGAAGAGCAAAGCTGAAGCTGGCATCTGCAGAAAAGGTGTCAGCAGTTGCACGAATAATGCAGACATGCAGGGGTCGTGCAGAAAACGCAAACATCAGCTGGAGGTTTTTCAGCCTACATAGACCACCAAACTCATTAGGGTAATTATCATAACATTTCTAGAATAGCTTAAAGTCAGCCATGTTAGATTAGTTTGAGCATGAACAGCCTATTTAAAATAATGCCGGATTTAATTTTGGACTGTATTTATTTATTTATTTAGTAATTTAAAATATGAATTGTTGGTGTGTTTTAGTTCATTGTCCTGATGCATAAAACAAGCACCTTTGAACTTCAGATCACAATGAATGGCAAGAAAAAGTTGTGTTGAATTTCACCAACTGGAGTACTTCATGATTATCACCAAACTCAGAATGCTTTTGAAATTTTCTGGTGGATCCAGACACGGCAGAGACTTCAGAGAAGACCAAAAGTAAGCACGCTTGGTAGACTAAAAGGCCAACTGAGTCATGTAACTAATCATTATGTAATATGTTAGAAATTTGTGGCTAAATGATTAGTAAATATTGATAATGAAATACATGATGTTTCAATTATATAACTACAACATATTAGTTATATAACTAAAACATGTCTAACATCAAAACAACCTCTAGCATATGCCTCATAAACCAGTTATATTTTTTCTACACAGACCACAACTCACCCTTCCTCAGTGGTCCTTCCTCTGAGCACCCCACACCTTCAAACAAGCCTAGGTAAGTCCCTCATTAAAAAAAAACTTCCTAGAACTACCGACCGGTCTCCCTCCTTCGTTTCCTATCTAAAATAATCGAAAGAGCTGTCTCAAAGCAGGTGACGAAATTTCTCTACCAACATGACCTCCTTGATTCTGACCAATCAGGCTTTAAGAGCACTCCACGGAAACGGCACTCCTGTCAGTAACGGAATCCTTAAAAGAAGCCAAAGCGAAAGGCCAATCATCAGTTCTCATCCTACTGGACCTCTCAGCTGCATTTGATACTGTAAACCACAGCATCCTACTTACTAAGCTGGCAGACATGGGCATTGAGGGCAGTGCACACTCCTGGTTTGACTACTACCTCACCGGACGATCTTTCAAGGTGGCATGGCAAGACCAAACATCGACGCGACCCCACCTCACCACAGGGGTGCCCCAAGGCTCAGTGTTGGGACCCCTCCTCTTTGCCATGTACACTACATCGCTGGGCCCAATCATCCATTCGCATGGCTTCTCCTATCACTGCTATGCAGATGATACCCAGCTCTATCTGTCCTTCCTCCAGACGACCTCTTGTTACCGATCCAAATCTCAGCCTGTCTTTCTGACATATCTGCACGGATGAAAGATCAACACCTCCAACTGAACCTCTCCAAAACGAAATGCTTGTCATCCCAACCAAGGAAAGTATTCACCACAACATTAGCAACAGGTTAAACTCCCTATCTGTGGCACCCAGTAAGGTTGTAAGAAACCTGGGTATCATGATCGATGATCAGCTGACCTTTGCGGATCAGGTTGCCTCTGTCGCTCGATCGTGTCGCTTCTCTCTATTCAACATCAGGAAGATTAGGCCATATCTAACTCAACATGCAACACAGCTCCTAGTTCAGACCTTGGTCATTTCCCGCCTTGAAAACTGCATCGCCGTCCAAACAGGTTTTCCAGCCTGTGCCTTGAGACCGTTACAGATGATCCAGAATGCTGCAGCTCGCTTGGTTTTCAACCAGCCAAAGCGATCGCATGTCACACCCCTTTTCACTGAACTCCATTTGCTTCCCTTAGCTGCACGCATCAAATTCAAATCACTAATGCTGGCATACAGAGTGTTTGATGGATCAGCGCCCATCTACCTCAACACCATCTTAAAGCCTTACGTCACTGCCCGTCCGCTCCGTTCCTCCAAGGAGCGCCAACTAGCCCCGTGCAGGTCAATCTAAACTCTTCTCATTTGCGGTTCCTCGCTGGTGCAACGACCTTACGTGCACTATCAGAGCATCAGATTCTCTTTCCACCTTCAAGAAATCCTTGAAGACCCAGTTCTTCCAAGATTATCTATCACCCTGAAAGATCTAAAAGCACTTATTACCCCCCCTGATATTAGTTAGCACTTGGGCCTTCTGTGTTTACATAAATGCTGTAAATGAGTGTCATCATTAATGTTAAATCCTCTCCTAGCATATTGCAGGTAAATTGCATTGTAGTTCAATGTTAAACCCTGTTTCTGTAAATCGCTTTGGATAAAAGCATCTGCTAAATGCATAAATGTAAATGTAAATGTGTTTCAAGTTTTCTAATATGATTACCAGGGGTGTCAAAAGTATTCACATGCATTACTTAAGTAGAAGTATAGATATTAGTGTTTCAAAAATACTTCTGTAGAAGTTGACGTCAACTCAAGCGTTTTACTCAAGTAAAAGTATAAAAGTAGTGGTTTCAAAACTAATTGAAGTATAAAAGTATAAAAGGCAAAAAGTGCCATTAAGGACAAAAACTTAAAACAGGCCAAAGTGGCCTAAAGTGCAAAACCCACCTCCCCCAAAAAAAAATTGTTTCAAAATGCCATGTCAAACCTTGACTTACAGCTTGTTTAATGACACCTCTGTCATGTCTGTTATGGGAAAAATATTCTGTTTCTCCAGTCTTGAATTTTTACCGTAGGAAAACAGGTAAAAAACAGTTATTTTGCCATTTGCGAAATGTATGATAAGATGCTATTTTATTGATTCTAAAGGAAACATGTTGTCGAAAAAACCTTGAGATAGAGCAAAGTAATAAATTTACTAAATAACTACTATGAATTTATAATTGTGAATCAGTGGTTACATGTATCATCAATTCTACATTATCTTCCAGAACTATTCGTTTTTCTGTTAAGTCCATATGTAAATGACTATACATGTGCATCAAGTGAAGGAGGAAAGGAAAACAACTCCGTAAAGAAAACAAGGTATTTCGAAGGACCGTCCTTACTCCTGCTGTAAAGACCTGTCTTAAATAAACCATTCCATTTCCATGCTCAACTTACCTATCTTTCTTTAATCCTGTGTGGGAGAGAGAGGAAAAGATAGGAGGGTAAGCTTTTTGCCTTCCTCCTTTGCGTCTGTGTTGCTTTAAGCCTTTAGCAACTTCAGTTCACTTTTTTTTTCCTTTTTTTGTGGTTGACCCACTTAAATGTTACCGTAAACCCACAAACTGGGTTTTAGAGTGGTACTGTATAAGAAAAAGAGGTAATCAAAAATGTATTTATTGGTACACAAAAAGATGGAATTAAATGATGCAAATTCCTGAAGCTCTGCTGGCTGGTTAACCAAATGCGTAACTCATAATGCATATAACAAATATTACCTTTCAATTTACAGTAGGATACAACACAGACACAGACATTACCAAATATCTTGCTACTCAGGGTTCAAATTAGATTCATTTTGTTTATTTTTAACAATATTTAGGTGTTTTTTTAAAGCAAAACTAAATAGTGAACCATGCCTTATGTTTTTAGGCCACAAGAAATCCTACACGAACTGAGATTTGGAGGACATTGGCCTTTAAATAATAACCGTATTGGTGACACCCCATGGGTTTGTCTAAGAATTACTTATGCTGCATAACAGCTGAAATGAATCTGTTAGCTACAATGCTGACATGACTGACACTTCACTCTCAGAAGGTAGTTTTTTTTTTTCCAACTATTGCTGGTTAGACAATTTTGTTTGTGCTATTTACTGTTCTAAATTTGGATAAGTCTTGATTTTTGCACGTTTTTCATTGGCTTACTCGTTTCTTTCTGACCTGAGGTTTCCCTATAGTCAGTTCTCACATACTCATATAAATCCCCAGATGGTCGCAAATTTCAACTATTTTGTTTTAAGCTACAGTTGACCTCTCTGCAGAACATCATTGTGATAAAAAACAGAGAAACGGTTTGAATTAAATTATATGACTACAGTCAGGCATTTGTAACTTGATTTTTATTTTTATTTTTGTTTCTCTCAACATTGGGCTTTGAAATGGGCTTCAAGTCCAACTTAAAGCTAAAGTATGTAACTTGTTCTCAAACCAAACTTAAAGTTAGTAATTCAGATTGCAATGCAATTTGATCTGGCTTGTAAGCAGCATAACCATGATGCCATCTGGTGCCATCTGCCAATCAAAGATCTATATAAAGGAAGATGAACAAGTGCATGGCATAAGCTAACTTGGGTTGCAGAGCAGCAACAGACATTTGGATCAGATGAGATTGAATATAGAGGATGAGTGTAGAGGAGAAAAACAGCAGGCAGATGGGCCAGAAGAATAACTATGTACAGCATACACCAACAGCTTCATAAATTACGTTTATTGCACTACTATAGGGATTTAATAACAAAAAGGGACTCCCTGAGTTTAGCATTTACCAATTTACTTAAATCATCTTGCTTAAAACTTGCTCTGGTGGCAAGAATTATATTTAAGGGTTTGTGTTTGTGCTTCCATCAGGAAAATTTCACTATCTGTTTGAGACAATTCAGACCTTTACAATTTTATCTAATTCTGTCTCCAATGAGGGCCTGTACCGCATTAGGTTTTTAGCTCTTTTAAGTCTTAATAATAAGTCAAATACAAAAAGTCTAAATATATTCCAATTTGAGTGTGAAAGAAACATGGTAAAATAGAATGAAAAAAATGAGAGCACACACCAACACACAAATATACAATGGTTAATAATAGAATAGCTAGGGGAAATTATAAGGGTATTATATTGATAAATCTACTTTATAATTTAACTGGTAAGTCTTTAAATTACATGGAAACTGCCTTTTGTTAGTTTCAAGACTTTGACAGTTATTATATATTTCTTTGAAATGATATGGGGGATTTCTCTCTCTTTATTTTAGTTTAATTTGGTTCTTGCTGAAAAGAACCCTCTGTGGAACACATAAAAATAATTCTAACAAAGAATTTCAGTAAAAAATAGGAGGTCACTTTCTCTAATACAGGGTCATCTGCCCACTATGCTTTTAAACATTTTTTTTGCCTTGAGCTGAATAAATAAAATAAAAATTGCAAATCTTGTATTGTTATTCTGTGGTTGGTAAAAACCTTGAAGACTTTTACTTAGCCACAAGTTCTCTTTTGACTACATGAAGATGTTTATTGTCATGTTTATTGTCAGTCTTAATAAAAAAAAAAGTATGCAAAAGTTAATTTTTATAGATTTATTAATACGTATATTCAATAATTGTCTTAGTGTAATTATTAATTAATATAAGTTTCTAATTAATACACGGGGCATCACCTGATAATTACCAAAAATTCAGCCAGTTTTTTATAGAGTGTTCATACCATACTGTAAGTGGTTGTCATAGGCACATATATCGCAATAAACAAACTGTTCTCTTTAAAATATGCAATAAATTAACCTTACAGCCAAAACATACAGCCAACTAATTGTATAACAACTTATGAATAATCAGATACGCTACTATAATCGAACTACTACTAATGGATTACTATAAACAGGAAAATAATACAGAAATCAAGCAAAAACATGACATAATCCACTTTTGAATTGTAGAGTCTAAGGAAAACATAAATGTAAATGAATAAGAAATGGACAAGCCTAAATGTTAAATTAATAAAGACAAGACCAGCTGGAAGTTGTATAGCGGAATTTAGAGGATCAGGTAATGTTGCTGGCTAACATTGCAATAAACAGAAACGTATGCTTAAGTGTGTTTGGCAGCTAGCTTGCAATAGCCTATAGGGCCTAGCTTAACTTTGTAGGTAGGCACCAGGCCATATAACCCCGGCCACAAGGTCAATCTAGCAACACAGTTAAACAGCCGACAACAACTCTCGAGCAAATCTCAGCCTGTCACCCACTGTATGTGTGTGTGTGTGTGTGTGTGTGTGTGTGTGTGTGTGTGTGTGTGTGTGTGTGTGTGTGTGTGTGTGTGTGTGTGTGTGTGT
>JAVLVB010000157.1:779913-792058 GCA_032876305.1 Orestias chungarensis | reverse complement strand
GTTTAATGGATCAATTTGCACTACAAATTAATCCTTTTTTTTTTTTTTTTTGTACATTCAATACAAATCTTCACTGTTGTCATTGTTTCATTGCCTTGTAAGTTCCTCTAAAACAGAGTTTGAAAACCCTTTTTTTCTCCTTTGGGATCAATGTGTTTCCAGCTATCATGTGTGCAGTTCTCTTGTTAACTTACAACACAAGAATAAGAGTGTTGGCCTGCTTAAAGAATTATGCTTCAGAAATGGTTGAAAATGCATTTCCTATGTCATTTCACAACAATAAGGCAAAGCAAGTTTAATAGAAATGTTCAAGAAGGGGGTAACCATCGTTACATACACGAATAGCTAATAATCTATTGAAAAAGGGAAAATAATAAGCATTTTTGAAAAAAAAGTAAATCTTATAGGTCCAAACCATCCATCAGTTTCATAAATCTATCCCAAATCAAGTAGTTAGCATCATCGGAATCTGCTGTAACAGTTATGTATAGGGGATTATGTAATCAGGTCCTGAGGATAGCAGAAATAAAAGTACCCTTCTTGCAAAAAAAATGATTAGAGAAGGTATTTAGCAAACACCAAACAAGTTTCAGATGTTATGCAATATCTCCAACTAAATAGATTCATGAAGCAGAAATCTCCAAACCTCTCTGGCTATTTTCTGAAAATTATAAAGAAATGCAGAGATTGCAATCTAATGTGTGCATTATGGGAGCCACATTCTTTCTGTAATAGCTTGTTCAAATATTTTGGGTCCTTTTATATTGAGAATGGTGTGCAAATGTGGAGTTAGGGGGCCACAAAACATTTAAATAGTAATGACGTGCATACATTTGCTATTTTAGATTAAAAAATAGATGGAAATAAATTGTTTACAAGTTAAAAGGCAAAGTTTTCGTCTCATTTTCTGCCCATTTAACGTCATTATATTGTAATAAGCGTTCTGTTGTATTTTTCTTGTGCTTTCTTATAATGGATAAGAATATCACAATTTGAAATTATAGCTTAATAAGGTGAATTATAGTAAAGTCTATCTAAAAATGGAAGAATCTACTAAGCAGTTGGAAAAAAAAAATCTGTTTTGGCTTTCGAAAACTAGAAACTGTGTCAACAGTGGCCCCAAAATCAAAAAAACTAAAAAGACATTTAAAGCCATCTTTGAAACAAATGTTCTAGTTGGAAACAAAATGTGCAAATACAGTTGTCTAAAAATTTCACTTGTATTTAACTAGAAAAAGAAAGTCCAACAATTTTAAAACAAACCTTGTGAAACTAATATCTCTACAGCATTCAATGTAAACATGAGCTTGAAGGGAAACCATACACATTTTTACACATGTGTAGGTTATTAGATAACATAAAAGCATTCCTTTGCAGACAATAATAACACAATATACTTCTTTAAGCAAACATCATGTGCCACATGCTGGTTGTGCGATTTAAGTTGCTCTTTTAAGCACTCCGTTAAGGTCAGTGCTCATCAGTCTTATCTGTTGCCTAATACAGTCAGTTCTAATCCGACGATGGAAGTTTGAGCACATCACCCGTCGTTGAGTCGAATTTCTGACATGCTCTGGTTTCCAAACTGTTGCAGGCAAGCCAAATAGGTTAAATATGTGAGGCTGGAATGTTCCCTTAAGTAGTTCATCTGGTACTCCTTCTCAGGCTCTCCAGTGTCTGCAAGAAGGAGCGTTGGGCCTGGTCCTCCTCCAGGGTGGAGCACTCCTCCTCCTCCTCTTCGATGATGCCGCACTCAACACAGCGGAGGCGGAGCTCACGTTGTCCAGCCCTGCAGATACAAGCCGTGGCCAGAGAATGAGGGAACTCCTCCATTGCTAAGGGCAGCAGATGGGCAGGAACAGTGTCCATGCTGGTCGCCATGGAGAGAAGAGGCCCAAATGTAAGGAAGACAAGCTTTGGTCAGTGAAGCTCTAGAGACGATGCAGTGGAGAACTAAAAACGTAAAAATTCGGATGTAACCGATGAACTGTCCTAGGTGTTCTGGGATGAATGATGCAAAAACTGACAAAAGAAAAAAAACTTGTAACAGTGTGATTTTTTAAATCAGAGCTGTTGGGGGAAGAAATCCTTCAAGATTCTGTTTGATATGATGTTTTGAGAGATCCAGTTGAGCTCCTTTATAAATTATTTTTGTTTTTCTTTCCCAAGAACAGGGGAAAACGTGAAGCGTCTGAGTGAGCGGTTGTGTCTTACCACCACGGAGCTCCTCTTTTATACATTTCAGCAACCCACTCACTTCTTCCTTTGGGCATCCCTCCACGCACAGAGCGCCTCTACCCTCCCACACCCTCATTGATGACACATTTCCGCAGCTTCCATACCAGTGCACCGGAATAACCTCCCAGAAACTGTTGGCATGGGAACCGGATAGGGATGTTTAGGAGCGAGTAGGCAGAACAGGAAAAAAAGCAACATGATGCAGACTGTGAATTGATTAATTGTAGAATCACTTAAGAAAGTTATGCGAGCTGATTGAGGGGGTATTGATACTACACACTAATGGTATGAGAACATCTTTACTAGACATAGTTCACACCAAACTATGATTGTTATGTGACAAACACATTGATTATATTAATAACTTCCGTTCCACATTTTGATTTTGATTCAACATTTCTTTTAACAATAGTACCTTGTATAATAATTCCAAGAAATAATCCTAATAAATCAATATTATTATGTCATAACAGTGAAAAGATCCTCAACTGTCTAAGGAGATGGAAATCAATAGAAAATATAATGATCTCACTTAGTTTAAAGTTTACTCCGGAGGTTAAAATAAAATTAAAACACCTACAATATTAAAGGTATTGGGACAAATTGATCTGAAAAGCGTATTTATCGAAAGCAAAACGAACAATTTAGGTTTCAACATCAGGTCAATTATCCAAGGTAACCTTCACATCTTCATGGAGCTCAGATACTGTCACAGTTAACTCATACATTTTCCAGTTGCACATAAAGTCTGAAGTGTTAGGTCCACGTTTTGGTACAACAGGAGACAAAGACGCTGTAAGTTCAGGCTAAAATTAGAAAACTGAAATGGTGAACTTGAAATTGTATAAACATCCAATCTAAACACTATACAGACACAAAAAGGTAAGTGCTTGAAGAAACTGGACCAACGGTTTGGCAGCACAGCCAGCGTCACACAACCAACAAAACAGAGCAAGTAGAAATGCATTTATGGAAATTTCAGAGTAGATGACATGACATGAAATGTGTTGTAGGACATTGAAACAAATTCCATTAGTAATCAAAATCATGGATTCCAAAAGGTTCACACGAATTCCCCTTAGCCTAAAACAAAAATTACCCATTTCAACTTTTAAAGCCAAGTATTTGTGTCATAAGAACTAAGATAAGGAGACTTCACTCTGATCAACCCAACAAAGCAAATGCAGTGGAATGTTTTTTGTGTAAGCGCTTTTAAATTTTTTTTTCAAATCTATGTGGTGAAAACTAGACACAGAGAAAAATACAACAAAAATAAAAATAAACAAACTAGGAAGCATAAAGGTTTGTTAACCCAAACTGAATTCTGGTCAATCATTTTTTAAAGTAAGTTAAACTTTACATTTTAGCAAACAGGAGCCACAAAAACACAAGCAGGATGCCCAGAGACATCATGCCCCTAATAATTCCAACTTTACTCTCATGTAGGATTAATTCATCATTACATTTCTCAAACAGATGGTCTGGTTTTAGTTTCCATACTATTAAAGCCGTTTACTGAAAGCACCGATTAGTGCAATAGTTTATTTATACAATTGGTTGGGTTAAGAACATGTAATGTGGATGGAGACCAGTTCACGTCATCCATCACTTGCAGGAGAGGAAAACTGAGATGTTGCCCTGAAACTGTCACATTCTCTTTGCCTGGCCCGTGATGATGATGGCAGTTGGACATGACGTTAATGCACCTGGTCCTCTCAGTCTCTTGCTGTGGCTCCCAGCGTCCATCCCATCTTCCTACCCCTGCTTCTGCTTTTTGAGGTATCGAGCACGCTGGGACAGACCCATCCCCATCACGTAGCTGTTGAGCATCTTGGCTGGAAGCAGAGCTGTAGTCACCCAACCCTACAGAGAGAAATTACATGGTCATCTGGTGGCATTTACAAATAACAGATTAGCATTCATTATTAATCTCTAACCCACAGGAGCAGGAAATGTGGCAAACGTATTTGAACAAAGGAAAAACAAATTATCAAGCAATTGTGCAAAATCATTGTAAATGCCCTTTTCATATTATGTCTAAAGTACATGCCATTTGTTAAAGTCAGAGATCACAAAACTCATGTACTTACTTAGGATGTATTTGAAACTTTCTTTAATGGGACTTCAAAAAGCAAAAGAAACAATTTACATGTTTTGTAGTTAGAAGGCCGCACTCTCTGGAGTCTAAGGGTAAATTTATATGCCTGTGCATTATGAAGGGGAACAAATTACTACTTCGGCAAACCATAGAACGTGTAGCACAGATGAAAATATACATAGACTTCCACTGGCATGAAGGTCAATTACTTTGAGTCATTACTGATATGTCTGAACCGTATCTTTATATATTTGTTTTTAAAGTAGAACTTAGGTTTTCCACCTTCCAGGCTTTCTGTGCACATGTATTTTCAGAGGATATTCTCTGGTCATGAAAAGGCAGTAGATGGTGAACAACACTTTACTTTTTTTAGTACTCTGTTAATGGAACGGTTTTTAAATTAATCTCTTATCTGAATGATAGAACCCTTATTCCATTCTGGAAATGTGGAAAATGGGTCTTCCTAATGTATTAAAAATAAAAACAAAAAATCATACTATCTCAGAATTGAGGAGAAAAGAAAAACCTTTCGGAGCTTCATATAGTTTTAGAATGTAAATTCCATCCATTATCCAACGCAAATTTCCTTGTGGGGTCGCAGGGGTCAGCTAGCGCCCATCTCCAGCCAACAATGGGCGAGGGCAGGGGTACACCCTGGACATGTCTCCAATCCATTGCAGGGTAACACAGAGACATACAGGACAAACAACCTTTCGCCCACACACTCACACCTTAAGACAATTTAGAATATCCAAGCAGCCAAGCAGTCGTGTTTTTCGAAAGCCGGAGTACCCAGAGAGAACCAACGGACGCACAGGGAGAACATGCAAACTAGACCCAAGAATTGGAATGAAACCCAGAGTCTTCTTCCTGCAAGGCAACAATGCCATAAACGGGGTGTTGCCCTGATTCATTCATGAGTGTTTGCGGAATCGCTCATGGCAGCCATTCAGCCTAAATGTTTGCTCCTGCCACGCGCCACCATCTTACTCATATCTTCGCCTCGACGCTTCAGTCCTCAGACCCTATAGTTAGATTTCTGCCTTTTCAAATGAAGTCCCCACAGTTGGACTCCATTTTCTGTAGAAACATCTTAAGAATGGTAAGTGGAAACAACTCTATTCTGAGCTTCAAGACAAAGGCTCTTTTTCGATTTCGAATACATTCAATAAATGTAAGACTTCACATATTGAGGAAGCAATGGTTCTAACGAAATGCAGCAGATCATACATTTTATTTAGTTGTGTAGGAGCAGGGATGAAAGATAGCGGTTTTGTGTTAGTGGACTTGGGCACACCTGCCTTAGTGTGCAGCAACTCAAAGCTAATGCTTTTTTATATCATCAACAAGATTCTGGCATAAATCTGGACCAATTTTATGGCAGAACTCACAATTTTAATTGACGTATCTTGATTCGGCTCTACAACCATTTCAAAGTTGTGAAAAAAATATCCTGAATGCTTTTAAAACGACATCCATCTGTTGTGTAACTACTTAACTCTGTAAAAAGGATGGTTCAGGTACACAATAAAAACCTCTAAATTAGTGAATCAATGCTCGCGGTGGGTATGTAAACTTTCCGCCTGCAATGCAAATCCAACGGAAATTTAAGGATGTCGCAAGGAGCTTCACAGAAAGGACCAGATGGTTTAGTTTCCAATTTCAGTCCTCTTTTCTTAGTGAGGAGCTGGTTCATGCGATCTAATCAACAGTTTTACACAGACTAACCGAAAACATAATGAACTCATTCTTCCACCATGGGGGGAGTTGAGTGGAAGGTATGTGATTACTGCTGCTTATCTGTTTGTTGGCTTGATTATACAAACGAAACCCAAAAAAAAAAAACACAACCGCGTTTAATCACACAGAACTTGCCGGAGAAGCAGCCAGGGAAAAAGCCCATTAAACTTCTATGTGGATCGTGTGCAAGAAAAACAAAATCGGCATAGACTTTAAATTGCTTAAATGCACTTTGAAACCCCAACAAGTGATTACCCTATTTTTTATAAGCACAATAAATTTTCAGC
Organism: Orestias chungarensis; assembly: GCA_032876305.1. Taxonomy (NCBI): domain Eukaryota; kingdom Metazoa; phylum Chordata; class Actinopteri; order Cyprinodontiformes; family Cyprinodontidae; genus Orestias; species Orestias chungarensis. The sequence continues at coordinate 785,695 of JAVLVB010000157.1, read as the reverse complement.
CATTTTTTTTTAGCTGCCCTTTTTTTTTTTTTTTTTTCTTATCTACATATCCCTGAAGCTAATGTGGCTCCAGCAAAAGGAGAAAAGTAGTTCATTTTTGTTGTAGTTAAAGACTAACAACCTATTAAATGAGTAACTGATTGAGCCCAGTTAAAGATGACCAAGAAACACAAACACTAATTTAGATAAACTGGTTGGTCGAATACTGCTGGAACAGGATGAAATTTCACACTCCACTCACTTATCCATTTAGTTTTATGATTTTTAAGCGTATTACTGTATCATTTTAAGTGTACAAACAAAGAAAAATAAGCTGCAGCGCATTTAACGGAACAGATGTTGTTTATCCCCGGAAAAGGTGCAGTTTGCGGTTTTACAGCGGTCTAAATTAGATGCTGGTGAACTGTGGCTTAAAACTGTGAAACGTGCTGAGACGCAGCTGAACAGAGAGGGATTATCCGATAAAACACAACAGCTCTGCTCGTAGGTTGCTTATGGACTGCTGAAATACCTGGGGCTGAGGGCAGACAAGATCTGTGCTGAACCGCTTCAATCCGCACAAAACCCAGTTACGGCATGGGATTAATAAAAGCCGTTTTTATGATGAACACCCTTTATTGACCACCTGTGTACCGAAATAAAGAAGTGTCACCTAAATGTATAATCAATAAACATGATCGCTGATATTTAGGTCATGTGATTTACTGCAGTGCGTCGACATTGACACATGTTTGTGACCTCTGATTAATGGAGGCAAAGAGTGGAAAATCAGGCCAGGACTGGAGTTTCCGCCTCATTTCTGATAAGGTGTCATCAGGATGCAGACAATGCTGAAAGGTAGTGAAGCATCTCACTCCATTATTTTGGAGGATGTTTACTTCCAAACAGATGCTGGGAGCAGCTGTTGGAACAACATTACCTCAGTGAATAGGGGCGAGCTTGTACGATGCTCTTTTGTATAAAGTCAAGCAGGAGCTGGATGAGCTTTTAATACAGTTTCTATTGCCTCCCTTCGTCATGCTTTGTGTGTTTAATACCGTCCAAATTCTATAATGCGGACAAAGAAAGCCTATTTCTGAAAAAAAAACAAAAAAAAAAGAATCACTTATGTGTAACAAACTGGCTTCCATACCTTCCACTGGCATTGAAACTGCAAGACAAGGTTATATAAACTGGCTCCATAAGGAGTTTTCTCTATTGTGGCTGTTTGGTATAGATACACAACTGATGCACTGTTTCTTGGCGGCGCTTGTTTTTTCTTGTTTTCGTGTTTCAGGTCACCCTAAAGCCTAATGAAGTGGAAGTCTGTCTTTTTTTGTTTGTTTCAGAACAAAATAAAGCCCCATTTATAAACAGCACAAGCTGTAAACTAATAAAATCTTTGAAAGTTTAATTTCAACTTAAATTAAATCTGTTAAAATTATACAGCTTCCCTTGTACCCTGTTTCACTAAGATGAGCCAAAAAATTACTTTATTTCAGAAATAAAGTAAACTGGACCACATTTCTGTATACCAAGATTTATTTTTCAGTTCAATATTATAAAACATGCAGGGAAATGACTGAGAAACAGCAGGAATGTAACCAATTCTCCTAAATAATGGTTTGTAATGCACAATCGATTATCGAAAGGTCTGCTTCCACTTTAGGAAACCATTTCAGGACACAGGTTAGTTTAGTTTTTCTAATTACATTCTTGTGTCTCATACAAGTCCGAGATTAAAAATATATATTTATTTGGCTAGACTAATAACTAGCATTATGATGTTGTTCCACTTAAAATAACTCCTCAGCTTACGCTTTCTGTGATTTTCAATTTTATCTGCAAAAGTTGTTTGAAAGGAACAAGTTGTGTTACTGTTGTGTGTAAAACTTTAGTTAAAAGAGACAATATTAGGTATTTCCCTAAAGGTGTAGTTTTCTTTTAGCGTGTAGCTGATATAAAATAAATAAAATAAGACTGAGACCATTGACTGTAAAATGCCAAGCCATGATGCCGACTAAGGAGCCCACAACCCCAAATGCGAGTTAAAATTGAATATATGAAATGACCCACTATACCCACTATAAAACGATTACTAGTAACAGTGTCTTTCTTAAAACGGATACCATTTTCAGTAGAAACCTTCCTTCCCCATCTCACACACATTCTTTATCGAAGCCGTTAATTAAAATAAAATTTCACAGTGACGAATATCGTGTACTTTTACAAATGTTTCGGGCCATTGTGTCACAATCAGACTTGGGCTTTATTAGGCCGAGTTCAAATACGAAGCCACCTACCGCTGGAGGTAATTAGATTAAAACAGGTTTCTGCAGAGACTTCTGTTCTCTTTTCAAGACTTACCATAACAGCATGAGGCAGGTATCCGTTGGTCTGTGTCTGCAGCCCCACAGTGTTGAGCTCAGCTGCCACATAGCGCTCTGGACTAGGCTTGTCCAGGGTAGGGCGACGGATTTTACTCAGTTTGGTAGCAACGAAAAATGGCAAAACGCTCTGAAAAATAATAATAAGGCAAAATGATAAAAACATCAGTGCAACTAGCCTCATTATCTTTGCTTTAATTTCCTCTCACACCACCCCCAAACCTAAGCTATTAAACGACAGCATTTGATAGGAACCCTTAGATTAGATTAGCCCATTAATTACCTGAATGATGATCCCTTTGCTCTTGTATTCCGCTTGCAGTCCTCGGGAGAAGAAGTCCACAAATGCCTGTTTGAAGCAAAAGCATGTAATTAATATTAGCTTTATCAAAGTTTGACATTCTTTTATTGAATTGAAAAAAAAGAAGTAGGTCTATTAGGGGGATCCCTATAGAATCCCGATGTAAAAACTTTTTCTGACTGAAAAGCGTGGGGTTCTCGATCCTTTACACTTTCATCCTTTTAAAATAGAAATATAAACTTTGCCAAGAGACACAGATATGAATTAAGGACGAGGGGTGACCGGTGGGACGTCGGTTCGAGACCCCGCTCTGTCCTTCTCACCAAGTGTCCTTGGGCAAGATACTTTAACTGCCTTGCCTGCTGGTGGTGGTCAGAGGGCCCGATGGAGCCGATTGTATGGCAGCCTTGCTTCTGTCAGTCTGCCCCAGGGCAGCTGTGGGTACAATGTAGCTTGTGTGAATGGGTAAATGACTGAATGTAGTGCGAAGCGCTTTGGGGGCCTCGGAACTAGATAAAGGGTTAGACCAGTACATTCACCATGGCTGAGGATAAAGAAAAAAAACTTCTCACTAGGGCTGAACGATTTTAAGAAAAAAAAAGCTAAATTGTGATTTTTCTGGCAGAGGTCACGGTTTCGATATTAATCATAATTTAATAATTTTCTTTAAATCAAGTATCAATGTATTCCATTAAGATAATGCAAGAATGACATGGCTGTACGCTCACTTTCATTTCTTCATATTACTGTATATGTGTTTAATACATAGGTGTGAGTATGTGTTAAAGAACATGTGCAATTTGTGTCATACTGAATTGTGCATGCTGTAGGAGTTTTAGAGAAATGGGTGTGCAGTATTTAGGCTTGTATGTTTATAATACATGCATTCGTATGCTTGTTTGTGATGAAACGGACACACAGCAAGTCTGTTGGCCACGGTCTATAGAAGTGGTCTCTGGGTCCTCTTACAAGCAGACAATCATTTCGCTGCTCCCTAGACTGGGGTCAAATTCTTCCATTAAACGGCCTTCTGTGCTACAAACCATTAACATTCCCAAAATGTGTCTGTTTTCAACACGTTCATCCAACTGCATGACTGTGTTTCATGGGTTTTCCATCTTGAGTGATGGGAACATAAACCATCTCACACTCCTTGTTTAAATAATCATAGATCGTCAAAGGCGTTTCATGAAGCGTTTCGACACAGCAAAACTGTATTGATACTGTGTCACTGAATACTGACACCTGCTGGACATCAAAAATCCCTACAGGCAACGTAGATAGACTGATTTGATGACAAGTGTAAACAATAACATTTAACTCATTGTATGTTATTATATATTATATATTGTATTATTTAATATCTTAACTTAAATTGAAAATATGTGATATTCTTAATTGTAGTAAATAAATAATGTGAACTTGAACCATAAAGTGAAAATTTAAGTGAATGTGTTTGAAATAAGAATCAGAATCAGGCTTTATTGGCCAAGTATGCTCAAACATACAAGGAATTTGTTTTTGGTTACACAGATGCTTGCAGTGCACTAAAAATACAGTAAAGAAACATTTGTAACATTTAGCATGTGTAATTTATATTTTTTTTAAAGTGCAGTTTTGTGCAGTATAAAAACTATAGAAGTTATAAAAATATATAAATAAATTGAAGATGCTTGTGGACTGAGGTTTTTTTTCTTCATTTTCATTCAAAAAAAATAAGTTTTTCTAACGTTTTGAAATTTAGTCTGTTACGCTTTTTCGACTAAGAGTCAATTTCAGCTGAATTTTGAAGCTGAAAAGAACCGGATGAAAGAACAAAATTAAAACAATTTCCTTATTTTCCGATGTAAGTACAAAATGGTCCCACACGGCGGAAATCTTTCGTTTGCTTTGAGGCTGCTCCATAGTTGACGCTGTACCGAAAAAGATAGAGAATTATATACACAAAAGCTTCCAGTTGACAGATTTGCTTCCTTATAAACACAGTTTGGTGCTTCAGTGTCATTTTTGAAACGGTTGCTGTATCGGTCACGTGACTTGCTGAAATCAATAGGCGCACCAACACGGGTTTTGGTCTATGAGCTCGATACATGCGCCGACACATCGGTGTTGCCAGACCCATCACTAACGTTAGCTAATCAGTGACGGAGAAAGGTCGGGGAGGCTTTGCTATGAACCAGTAATGGGTTACAATAGGTTAACTCAAAAACCGCCAACATGACTTCAAACCAGCCCAAATTATCTCCAACCGCCCAAAGCAATTTTTACCTTCAAAATCAAAATGTAAACCACCCAATCTGGCAACACTGTTTAAATGCCGTTTTTCTCCCTTTCTGCTCCCGCTTCAGCCGCGTTTGAAACTGAATGACGGGCTACACACTGATTGGAGTGGAGAGCACGTGACCTGGTGCAGATTTTCTGATTGGTAGCTGACAGAGAGCCTTTCTACACCAGCATTGGGAATACATGTGAAATTATTGAAAGAAAATTAGAGCACCCAGACAAAAAAATGCAGCTTTGATGATCCCAAAATCGCGTTGTCTGAGATCGCCATTTTGGGTTGAAAGCGATGGATACTTCTCACTACTCTTGTTCTTTTTTTCATGATTACCCAAACATGAAAAATGCAACAAGTGTTTCCGTTTTCTGGTGCAATGACGGTAGGTTGAATGTTGAAAGTGTAGATAATGTGATTCAGAAGAAAAACTTAACTGTAATAGTAGGGAATGGTCTCTTTTCCAGCAACCAAACAGAACAAAAACAGTAATCAACATTAATGCTGCACTATTCCTACACATATCGATTACGTTTTGCCAGAGGGAACGTTTGTCAATAAAACAATAATTCGTAAAATGAGAACAAGGCAGCCCTCTCCTCCGAGTCCACAGAGTTATGTTAACAAACTGTTTATGAAGCCGAGGAGCGCCTACAGGTATTCTTTCAACTAACATTTGATGCGAAGGTCATACACCATGTACTGAAATTACCTTGGAGGCCGAATACACGGTGAGGAGAGGAACAGGGTACATTCCACTGGCAGATGAGATGTTTAGGATGGCTCCCTTTTCCCTAGAAACCACATAAAATGACAAAAAAATATATTTTATACCAGAAA
>JAVLVB010000157.1:760271-778352 GCA_032876305.1 Orestias chungarensis | reverse complement strand
TCCAGGTCATCTATAAGAGAGAGGGGGGGGGGGGGGGGTATTAGGAAAGTGTTTAGGTCGTGGCAAATGGTAGCCAAGTGCAACGAGCACACAGCTGGCATTTGTGCTTCTGTGTTTGACAGAAGTCCAAAGAACACACAAGTTACATGATGGACACACGAGATATTTTTAAAATCCTGTGCAAAGAGGAGTGTGTTGTTATTGTGTCATCAGCTTATGCAACAAGTGTCTTTGTGCCACTGCTGCTTTTTATTTGTATTATTCTTTATAAAAATAAATAATGCTTAGTTTCTTAGAATGTTAGTTTAGACATTGATATTACTCATTTTGGGAGATTTTAAAGTGGACTTGTGAAAGTGTATCTGAAGTTTCTTATTTAATATTTATTTTCAAGAATGGAGACTTTAAACACATTCATTCACTAAGTTGGAATACAAGTTCAGATGAGGCCTCATTTGTCAGATTAAAAGCATGTTCTGAAAATTAAAACATGATAATGCTTTTTTTTTTTTTTTTAAACAGCCTGATGTAATATTCTAATGTTAAACGTCATGTTTTAATTAGCTACAAGTGTAAAACCATCATAGGTAATAGAAATACCTGGAATTTCACTTAGAATATTTCATTATAAATAATATTAATGTTTTTTTCAATTGGTTTGTATGTTAAAATGAATTCTGCACTATACCAAAAACTTCTGACGCAGGATGTCAACATTGACAATCAACATCTGAGCTGAAATCTTTTAGAATGGAATGACCTCCAAACTGAACATTTCTGCTAAAAATAAATACATTTTAAAAAATCTTTCAGTGAGGCCGAATTGTAACATTACGAGGATTTAATGTTATTTTTAAAGGGGTGGTAAACCTGAGTCTCCGGGATATGTCTGTACAACCTTGATGGACCTATTTTAAGGTATTTTCTCCTGTTAATCTCAGCAAATCGTCTTATGCTCTGCAAGGTCAGATGAGGAGCATCTGTAAACAGTCACTTCCAGAAATGTCTCGCCGGGGCACTCAAGGACATTCACAAACTGCTCCTAGAGCAAGTCTTGGCAGGTTGCTCCTTTATTTTGGCAGTCATTGTGTTGGCAAATGAGCCTGTGGGGTTGCAGAGCAATCTGAGGGAGGTGTTCTTGAAGAATATGTAGCTGCTGTCATCTTATCCTTGTACGCCCAGTTGTATCCCAAAAAAAACACATCTTGACAATATCCATCCTTCTACCTCCTTTCTTTCCCTAATCTATGGCCGGGTGTGGGGCAAAAACCTAAAGCAGAAAGATTTATCTCTCACTAGCCCCAAAACATGCTCCTTGCAGCCTGTACTGGATCTTCCACTATTCCGTTTGGTGAGGCGGTCGGATCTAAAGAAAGCCCTGGTTGTTCAAAACATTTCGCTTTTCTGAATATTGAAGACATTTTTTTATTTGCATGAAGTTTATTGCACTTCAAAAAGTTCTATCACACCATTTTTGCCTCTAAACAAACCAGTCATACCTTTGATTTGCCGGTATGCATTTTCAATCGTTGTAAACTGAGCATATGTGCTTTGAATTCATCATCATAAAAGGCCATTAAGTCAATACTTATTTTAAATTAAAAAAAATTAAAACATGCTTTAGAATGAAGCTGTAATGTAAATAAGTGTTTGAAAAATCAACAAGTTTTACTTTTAGGCAACAATGATGGAATTTAGTATGGGAGGAGGGATCTCACCTTTCAACCATTTGTGGTAAAACAAGACGAGTCATCTATGGAGATAAAAAAAAATAATAAATTAAAGGAAGGCCAGAGATGCTGAATAACAACCATAGACGCATACAAAAATGATTATGGTCGGTGGGTTGTGTGTGGATGTGGGCCTGCACACACACATCTGTGTGGGAGGTGTGTGAAGAAGTCGTCCGAGAGGTGACACGAAGAGAGGGTGGAAATGCTAATGATAGCACAGGGAGCCATTTGGAGAAATATTGAATGACCTAAATTAAGTGTTAAAAGAGTGGGTGGGCTTTAGCTGCTTCTCAGGAAGAAAAAAAAATAACGTAGCTATATGAGGATAACGGGGATGGAAGTGACCTGCGGTGCTTTATGTCACCCTTTTTGCAGTTTCTGGTAATGTATACACCACCAAAACCCCAGCAATCTGAATCCACTTTAAACAAACATAATTAGTCAGAGGTGGCTCAGACACCACAGGGGGAAACAAATGATAAGAGCATAATTCAAACTTTATAAAGTATTTTGAATACAGACCAAGACTGAGCTAGACATTTAAGTTAAACTGTAATGGAGGTTTCCAAACAAGCTTGTGCAATACAACAGCAGAGAAACATATGCAGCAATGATTTTGTTTAAAGGACTTCTTTCTGTTTTTATTTTGGCATTTAAAACTGATTTCTTTCTTTAACTTACTGAGAAAAGCATATTTTACTCACCTGGCACACGGATGCAATGTTGATGTTGATCATTGTGTCAATGAACTGAAATCAGAACAGGAACATTAATGCAGTTGATCACAAACTAACCAAGATTAACTGTTTTAATAAGTTTATATGGTCATACAACAAAAGTCCATTTATAACAAACCCAAACTAATTTTATGCGGGGAATTTCATGTTTTTGTCTTTAGTTCAACAGTTACATTTCAAACATAACAGGAAGACTTACAGTGTCCAAGTTGGGAACGTTGAGGAAGAATTCAGGGTAGGAATAGGATATTCCCACATTGTTCACTAAAAAAATAAGTAAAACAGAAAATACTGAATGCTACAAAATAAACTGAAAAGGTATACCATAAAACAGGAAATTGAAAGAAAAGTAATAAGTCAACTAAAAGTGCTATTAATTCTTTCATCCTTTGGGGACAGCAAAGAGTTGCTAAACAAGCTTTTCTATCTCATTGATATTTTTTTATGTTTATTAAAATCAAGTCCAAAGTTCACTCAATTGCTCCGTTGACATTAAAGCTAAAAGTTTAGAAATTTACAACACAGAAAAGGCAATTAAACAAAAAAATTATTCCTTTGAATTTTGAGGATTATTGCTTCAAGCTATCGAAACTGTAAAATTACATCATTACAAAAATAAGAAACACTTATGAAGAAATACGTTGTACAGTACAGAGCTGTACAACGTATTGTAAATTAACTCTCACTCTTAGATGTTTAGCGGTTCATTTGATTTGAGATGTTCAAGTAAAAGATCATTAAGAAACTCCATCTAAGTTGTTTTACTGGGAAAACAGCAGCTGCAGCCAGATGCCAGCAAAAAAATAAAAAAATTAAAATCTGTTACATGAATTAGAGATAAATAATTACTTTGATATTTTTCCACTCATTATCTACCCACATAAGACACGGACACAGTTTTAAAAAAAATTTATTTACCATAAGCGATTTCATCTTTACAACAATCACCAACATTATAGCGCCCAATTGCTCGCCTGCACCGTGTGGCTCAATTGATAGTCGGGGTTCCTGTAGGATGATTTACGGCATTATAGGGTCTTATGTTCACATGATCCCATTTCCTCTTTATAGCACTTAAGTTTGCAGTTTCCTGTCCAAGCAACCTTAATTGTACCAGGCTTGTTAAAAAGTACTATTTTTGGCATCATAGGAATGTTCCAAGTGCTGGTAAAAAATAAATTCAGTATTTTTATTAAGTGTGTAATCATAGTGAAGCATTAAATCCTCAAAAGAGGTTCACGTAGGATGCAGCACTGACCTGGACAATAGAAAACAGTGTGGGCTAACACCACACCTCAAAAGCAAATTTGCTTCTGCTTTTGACCTCTATAAACCATTTTATGTTATAAACTTTGTATTGATAAGGTTTGATTATTCGACATTTATGTTAAAATTTGTACCTTTTTTAATCAAAATGTTTGCTTTTTCAATGAATCTGCTTGGATAAAGGAATAGAGCATACACAGCCAGTTTCTTATGAAACAAAAGTTTAAGTTAAAACCTGTGTAGAAAAATAACTGAATTTTGGATTTCTGTCAGCTTTGTGGCACAACCATTAAGATTGAATAGAAACAAACCCTTTAAAAAAACTTTTTTTAAATCATTTAAACTGAATTTCCAAAACATAATGGTGATATTTTACCTTATTGAAATAAACCGCTTCATGCCAAATTTGTGCTTTCACACCAATAGATTAATTATCAGTTAAGACAGAATTAGCATTTTTTTATGTGTGCATTCAAAAGACAAAATTATAAATAAAACGTAGTTAAGCTGAACACCTGCTGTAGACTTACCCAAGACTCCAATCTCCAGTCCCGCGAGACCGCCTTCAATCTTTGAATAAATATCAACGGCGCTGAAGTCTGCAGCAATCGTTTTGGTTTCCACGCCACATTTACTTGCTGAGGGCAAAAAAAAAAAAAAGGAAGATTACAAATTGTAAAAAGGGTTAAATATTGATCAAATATGGTCATTATCATTATCATTTTTTTAATTGTATGGTTTCAAACTTCTCTTGCTCCTTCAGGAGCTTTATTTCTCAAAAATAAAAATAAAAATCTCCTAATGCATCTTTACAGTACAGACACTCAATGCCCTGCTATATCATTTGGTCAATCAATTAGGCCCTTTGGGTGATAAAACACCTCAGGCAGAGGATGAATGAGGCTATGCAGCAATGATCCTGATGGTTAAACCCTGGTCCAACAGATGTTAGCTTTAATGGATCACCTATATTAGTATTTTTCTTGGGAACAGAGGCACTATTGATCTCACTTGACACAAATGTAATACTGGCTTGAATAATTGTTTAAATACACTAATATTCTGTTATCTTAATATATTTTACAGCAATATGTCTTGTTAGAGGAACAAAAGACCAAAAAATGAAAAAATAATAAAAATTAAAGACGATGTCCAAACTTAAAAGTCCTCCTATCTTACCGATCGCCTTGGCCACGTCGTCGAGTTTATCCTGAGAGCGGCTAATCAAAACGATGGCGAAGCCTCGACGTGCAAGCTGTTTAAAAGAATGGGAGGATTAAAATCAAGTCTGCAAAGACAACAAATAAACTGCTGGAAACCCCCCAAAATAAGAGAGAATAGTTTAAAACACACTGCGTCACTGATTTGAGTTCGACTAACCTCTACATTTCAAGCATGTACATAAAACTCTCTGTTCTACTTTCTATTTCTAAGATCATGTTTGACTGTGAATAAACAACATCCATGGCAACATACCTCTTCTGCATATGCTTTCCCAATCCCATCTGTGGCTCCTGTAACGACTGAAAGTGGGGCAAAAAAAAAAAAAAGACAGCATTAGCGTTTTCTCCATAACTATGGTTTAATTAAACCGGAAAGGGCCGACAATAAAATGATTGTGTGGCTTAAACTGTTCATACGCTAACATGCAAGTACTTTGTAGGTCATTTGTAGATCCGAACAATCATATTAATCTGTTACTGGAACGTCTTTGCTCTTCTGGTTTGTGTGCCTGTGACAGAAATTCATGATCTTGTGAACAGAAGTTGTTCTTATTGAGCCATACATGTGTCAATCCATCACACAAAACCTCTCTGAAATATCCTGAAGTCTGTGATTCAAATGCTCCCCCACCCAAAATCTTAATAACACATGGCTCACAGTTAGGTTATATGCGGGCAATTTCCCCCATTCTGAAGCAGCAGCAGCTAAAGTCTATTTGTTAACGAATTTGAACGTATCTGCAAGGCACAACAGTGAGTTTCTTCATAGGCTTATATCAAGCACACTTGATATTAGATAGTAAAACTGCAGCAAGGCCAAGTGGAAAATTGTTTGAATAGAGAAAAAGGCAGAAGCAAATGAAACAAGAGCTTTCAAAAAAATCTGGCCCTCAGGTGAGTGGTAATAACAAAAGAAAAGCTTCTTCACACAAAAAAAAGGCACATACAAAAAAAAAAAACTAAAAAGCAAAATGAAATAATACGAGAAAAGAAAAGCAGCATCAGTACGTAGACTAACAGTGCCACCTAGAGAAATTTATGAGACATCTGGAAAATGTTGTGCAGAGAGAACAAGAAAGGACAAGCACAAAAAAAAAAAGTCTGTCAATTGCAAGCAGACAGATGTGGAGAGATGCTAATGTGACAGAGGAGCATAAAGAAAAAGAAAGAGCGAGGTTCTGTTAAAGGGAGCAGCGGTGCGAGCAGATGCCCTGGAAATGCCTGCCGCAAATAGCAGCAGCGGACTATTTTTAGCAGCACCCATCTGTCAAAAAGAACCATTCATCACATCCCTTACTAACTATAATAAAACATGGATTTTGACATGAATCGTGATGATATGTCCTAGTATGACCTACAAGGAAACTCTTTAAAGAGAACAACTCATCCTATCCATTGGTAACCAACTTTTCTGGGTGCTTAGAATGAAAGTAAGGTACACCAAAAAAAGAAATATTTGTTGTTGTTTTTATGCACTAAGGACCACAGTCTCTGAAATTTGTCCTAGCAATAAAAATTATACACTTAGGCATTTAAGTTTTACATTTCAAATTAAGACAAAATATGCAGAAGTTAAAAAAATTGAGTGCTCAAAAGCATTTCTGGCCAAATATTAAACCGGAGAGATGTTCAGTTTTTATAAATGCTATTTTTCCATTATTATGCGAGCAAAAACTATAACACAAATAGGATTGCTGCTGCAAAATGAGGAATCAGCCATGTTATAGGTAGGTCTAGTGCCAATTTTCAGCAGCCATTGAGCAATGAAAGATGGCCAGTCCACCACAGAGATACACAGACAGACGACTTTGCAAACACACACTCTCTTCTAACAGCAATTTAGGTGAATAACGACAAATTCAAATTGATGATTTCAGGAGACAAATCTATTCAAAACACTTGATTTTTTTATTTTCTACTGCTACTAATAAGTATAAAATAATATAGTAATAACATTTTAAGTGTCATTTTATTCAAGTTTTAACGTAATGACCGGACGGTAAGCCGCTACTTTTTGCACAGGCTCTGAACCCTGTGGCATATAGTCCCGTGCGGCTTTTCTACAGATTTCTCATGATGTTTGGGAACACAAACCAAAACAAATCCTCTAACAACTTCACAAACAGCCATCTCTTCATCTCTCACATATGGTAATCGAACATTAAAACACATGCGGCTTTTAGTCCGTTGCAGCCAAAATATGAATAACAGGGTTTTCCCTTAATTTTAGTTTGTGGGCGTAATATTCAGGTTGACCTTGTAGTCTGGCAAACATGGTATATCAAGTATGAAATAAATAGGTAATTTTTTTTGTATTTTATTTTTCCTATTGAATGTTTTAGGCTACAAAATAAATAAATAAATATTTGACAGTTTTACCAGAAAAGAGTAACTCAACAAGTTCAACCCACTACCTCACATTTAACAACCAAGAAGCTGTAATCTGGGTGAATCCATAAGAAAATGATTGCCGGTTTTTTATAGAGATACAGTTTTAACCAAACATCTGAGCAACCTGACTCGTAAAGCAGATATGTCACATTTTTGAATTTTACATGACAGAAGCACATTTATGTTTGGCAAATCATATTTTAGGGTTAACTGAGAAGCTTTGTTTGTTCAACTTCACAAACGAGGGTCCATCCATCCAACTGTCAGCTGCTCCCTTAAGGTGGGGCTACAGTGGGAGTTAGCTCAGGGTCGAGACCCAGACATCACGCTTAAAAGTGGCAAAGTCAAGCTCCTTCTGGTCGACCTGAACACAATCCAAGCTTGGAAGGGAAATAAAGAACCCTCAGCCAGCTCTGGGTTCACCTTGAGGTCTCATCCAAAGATAAAACTTTCGTCTCGGATAACTAGTTTAAGAGCCCAGACTCCCTCCAGCTGACTTCATATCATCATTAATTTATTAAATCAGTCGGTATGAAAGTAAATCTTTTTTAACTGTGGTCTACTGTTAGGTTTGAAAAGATTGTTTCAAACCATACCAAGGTTTATTCCAAGGACCTTTATTGTGTGTTTTACTAATAGAGTTTGAGCTAGGATAAATTGTCTTAAGGGGTTGGCCTCACCTAAATTACACTGCACCGACATAATGCTTCATGTCTTAATTGAATGCTTACAAAAACACAAAAATATGATAATTATACATTTACAGATAACTGAGGAGTACAATGGCAGAATTGTCACAAATTTTGTTCCAGACAAACTCCTTTAATATATAATTTGCATTTTATTATTATTAATATTATTAAACATTTTTACTAACTGTCATGTTATAAACACAAACCTTAGTTTTTTTATCCCTCCTAGCAAAATGTTCAAAATAATGTTTCAATACCTCATCTAACGCATGTTCAACAACATCACAAATCACTTTCTTTCCTATGGTTTTCAGCCCAATAAGTCTGAAATCTTATTAGAGGCAATACTGCTAGCATGGAAGCTCATGAGATTACATCAAATGTGATTTCATAAAATAGAGTTTACTCTGTTTCCGCAAGAAGTGATATTCCTTCCATTAGAATAAAGTGATTTCACATATTTTCATTTTACACTATTTATTCCCCTCATCTGTTTAATGTGCCCATCTACCCTGGATGTGTGATACTCATGTGTGCAGATGATACAGAGTTGCAGAGCATCTTCTTGTGCTGCAGGAGAGCCAAACAAAAAAAGAACAGCCAAGGAAAAAGAGAACGACAAACACAAACGTGGGGGATCCTGGGGGCACCTAAAAATAGTACAGAGAGAGAGGGAGGATGGGGAGGTACGAGAGAGTCTGTAGGCGAAATGATGAGGGAAATATAGGCAGGTTTATTTTTAGCCATTTTAAGAATGAGCAGTTCTTTGAGGCAGGACAGGAATCAAAAGAAAGATTTTCTAGCTGAGTGCATGTTTCCTTCAATCAAATAAATAAAGAGCTATTTTTGGAGCTGCTGTCGTCTTCACCGGAACTAGGTCATACTGGAAAGTGTCCTGAAAAATACTGCTACTGTGTGCATGTGAGCCCCAGTTAACTACAACAACAATTGAACAGACCAAATTGCCCCAAACGGATTTTTTTTTTTTTACATGAGAATATCTTGCTTCACATATGTAAACGTAAAGCTTCTGAACTTTATCTGAGCACAAATCTGATAGTCCAGAATGTTGGTTTCCAAGGTATTTTTAGAGAAAATCTCTTAACATGTTTTTTTGCTAGTTAAATTTAAAATTATATAATGAACTAAATAAAGATGACAAAACAATAAAGAGAAAAATGCAAAAACGAAAAACCGCAAAAAGATTAACCAATTCAAATTAAGGCAATTTGTCTTTTAACACTTACTGACCAGCAGAGGGAGACAGAGGGCTCTATTCTAGTAAGGCAAGATCAGAAATGCAAAGTCCCGAAGAAACACAATATAAAATGTTACCTGGATTAATCAGGAGGGAACATTATAAATGTATAATTGATCCAAATATTTTTAATGTATGAATGAAATTCCCCTCAAACACTAACTTTCAATTCTGTTCCACCATGTGTTTGCATATTATACCACAATATATTGAGGGATAAATAAAAAATAAAACAGTATTTGGCTAATAAAATTTTTCAGAAATATTCAAAAGAAATGCTCACCAGTTTTGTTAGGATCATTGGGCAACCTTAAAATAATTTAAAACATATAATCCTACTGTGGGAAAGATTATTCATGAAGGAAAAAGGGTTTAAGACAGCTGTGCAACTTCTCAGCATGTTTACCCCTCAGGTCGGGTCAAGCAGAGCTCAAACTAAAAAGAACAAAAAAACAAAAGCTAGCATCATCTGAAGCTGTACAAACATCAGACAACGACTTAAATCATCAATATAAGATGACTAGCTACCAATCTGGATGTTCTGGAACTTCAAGGATGGTATGCAGGCAAGGATTACTCATAAATTTAAGAAGATTACAAAAAACCCTGAGCAGAGGCGTCCCGGTATCTACAGAGATACAGACCACTACAGGAGACCGTAAAAGCCTAAGAAAAGTATAATATAGCATGTAAGCAGGTTAATCGGTCGGATTCCAGAGGTATGTAACATAAAATTATTTAAATTCTATATTTAAATAATGTGCTTTATGATATTTAAGCACTGCATTGTTTTATATAGCAGTTTTTATCTGGCGAGTCTATTTTCACAGCTGTTCTGTTCTTTTGCTCAAGCACTCAGTCTCTTACACACACACACACACACAAAAAATGAGAACTACTGAACCAGAAGAGGAGGACTCTGCGCCTCTTGTGTGCCTCATTTATGAATGACTCCGAATCGGTTATACAATCAAGCTGTCCTCCCAATCAAGTCCACTTCACCGAGATAAAGTTTGTGAATGAAAGTAACAGTGGAGGCCAACAGGCTCCTTTTGCCTCATTGCGTATTCTGAATCGTTTTGCATGAGTGATCCAAAAATAAACCCTCTCTTCCCTCTGATGATTTTCCATTTATAGCTACGTTCAAAATGAAAAAAAAAAAAAAAAGAAGATCAAAAGCAACTTCAATTTCCAACTTCCAAACCTTTGCCTCTCTCTGGGAGACTGATGTTACTCTGCAGGTCAAGAGAGATGCTGAGCGTTTTCACTAAACCAACCATTGGGTCATTTTTTAAACCTAATGTAATTAACCACATCAACTGGTTACTTGGACTTTTAGATTTCCTATTTTTAAAAAAATGGGGGAATCTGCAGTTCTAACACGTAAACTGTCTTACAGCATGTATGTTGAAACTTGAACTTCGAACTCCAGGCTTACACATAATCAACTAACACCAGGTAGCCTGTTCAAATGTCAAGGTTCGATCAGCATGCATGGACAGATGGACGGCATTCAATCTGATTTGATAAAACTCTCGAACCATAATCCAGTCGCAAGATTTACTAAAGTTTACACCCGAAAACAGACAGATGACTTCATGCTGACTCTTATTCAATGTACCAGAAGGTGGTGACCTGCATTTACTGCATTTAGGACAGGAGATAATACGTATGATCACTAAATGTGAAGGACACAGACCATAAACTCAGCAGATGTGGACTAATAAAATATTTTAGAAAACAATTTATGTGCCAATGTTTAACTTTGCTAATTTAATCTAACTAGGATTTCTTTATAACAGCTTATAGCCAGAAAAAATAATCATGCAAACTTAAACATATTTTTTTATTAGATTGGAAGAATGTATGTATGAACTTTTATCAGGTTTCCTTCTTGTTTTCATAGAAGTGGGCAAACATTCATCCCATTATTGAGACATACATACATACATACATACATACATACATACATACATACATACATACATACATACTAAACAGATTGTAACCTACAACAAATGGATTTAAGATCAACGTTAAAATCTTCACTTTACTGCAACTACATGTCTCTCGCTGCGGCTGAATGGTGGACATTGTTCTTATGCAGACACAGCGCCTGGTATTTTCTCATCTGCAAGGCCTTTCCTCAATCCAGTAGACAAAGCACAATCTAGTGAGATAAAGTCTTTGCTCTGGAGACAATGTCACAGAAACAAGTACTAAAAGGTGGAAAAGGGCGCATAGCTACGCTCCTTTTTTTGTTTTTAGACATTTACACTCTTTAGGAGCCGATGTTATGTTTTTTATATTATTTATACATATAAAAATCACACACAAATTATTCCCTACAGATTCTTTGATCAGGGTTGTAGTCTTCCCCACGTGCATAAAGTCTAATAACATGCTACTCTGTGCATTGAAGGAAAAATAGTAATGAGTTCTAAGGGATGTAAGGATAAAGGAATAGATGTGTTTTATAATCTCTGTTCAACTGATGGAGCATCTTTAACTGTAAAGTGCATCTAATCCACCACTTAAATGCAATTAAGAATTACTATGAAATCAAACGAAATAAGAACCACAACATTTGCTTGGAGAAACAAAGCAAAAAGAGTAGTTTAATTCAATTAAAGGATTTTTGCAAAAGATTCTGATCAAGACAATACATGTTTGGAATTGTTAAAATAAATAAATAAATAAAAACAAGATTCGCTTGTGATCATTTCACTTAAACTGTGTAACAACTCTAATTTCACCAAAACCTATCATCAAATGTACCGAAAAATCACTTGATGGGTGGCAGATAGTTGCAGCTTTATGGTCACTTTTGAGTGTATAATGTGCTATTTCACATTAGTGTCATAGACTCTCACCTGCCCACTCGCCCAGTTTATTGGGGGAGACCAGTCTGCCATTGCCCAGCACCCACACCCTGAGGCCGGACAACAGCCGGTACGCTGAACACACGGACAGCCAGGCCGCGGTCAGAGCACCCAGCCAGAGCAGCGGCGCCTCCACGGTCCGGAACGCGGCTTCCCCGCTGAACGACATGCGGACGAATGTTCCCTGCTCTACCTTCTCCTCGGGAAAGATTCCTGGACTCCTGACGCTTGTGTTCAGTGAAACTACCGCTGCTCAAAGTGCAAATCGAATAACGGCCAAGATTCTCGTGTCAGACACTTCCTTATCCGTGTTTGACTGCTGCTGATTGGACGCTTCTTCTTCTTCTGTGCGTTTCTTAGCAACAGTAAAAATTCGGACCGTCACCGCCATCTATCGTTGAGCAACAAACAGGTGAATAATTCAAAATGTTTGATGATTGAAACGCACTCGTATAACTTAACTGGACAATTCTGTCTTATTTTCTGTAAACAAAACTGGTTGTGTGTTAAAGAGATTTAACCTGTTTTCTATTTTTAATTTCTATAAGTTTCTTTAAGTTTTTTTTCAGCCTTTTCAATCAAATTGTGTTAAACTTTTAGTTTGTGTGTGTGACATACTTCAAGGGAAGGAATTTTAAATATATATAAATATAGCTTATTTTTTTATTTTTTTATTATGATCAAGCAATTTTCTATTGATATTCCATGATACTCATAAACTCATAGTAATACTTAATTCTACAGCATTACGTATTATATTCTTTGTCTGATTTTCGTTTTGTTTGTTTTTTGTTTCACTTTAATTTATACAGAAAAATCCAGTTAGGAAGAATCAAGGATCGAAAATCCGTTTATGTTAATAGCGCCAACAGATGTCGTCTCAAGGCACTTTACAAGAAAATCAATTAATATCACAGATACATCATTACAAATCAATTTGGAAAATATTTGGAAATATTTGAAAAAGTTAAAACTTAAAGTCTTATTCTAGGAGCAATCTGTATCAAATGTATTTTCAAAAACACAATATATTAAAAAAACCAAGTCAGCACAGCTCATTTGACAAATTAACTAAAGTTTATACCTATACATATAATCCCTCTCCTTTAAAACTCTATGTAGTCTTTGTGTATTTAAATATTCTAAATATTTACTGTAATTTCTAGTATTGTATATGATTTTTTTTTATTTAGTCATTTTATGCTATTCTTTCTGACTTTTAAAGATAGAATGTCCTACTGATGAAGTTCAACAAAGCACACATGCAGCTAGGCATCTACTACATTTGAAGCAAAATCTTTTCACAGCATTCACATCTGAAGGTTGTGTGGTGGTCTGTTCTGAAAAATATAGAAATACAAAATATTTTTACCATATATTTAAAGGGAATACTAGGCAAGGCAAAGGAAGGCAAGTTTATTTGTATAGCACATTGTCGTGTACAAGACAATTTAAAGGTCTTTACACTACTACTACGATCTTATTTCTTTGTTAATGTCTTTGGTTAAATATGCATATATGACACTCACTTTGCAATATTAGTATTAATATCATTTTTATCTTACATTCTTTTTGTTGGCTGTTTTTTTTGTAGAAAATAAGTTAAATAAAAAGAATTGCAGCCAAAAATATTTATATGTTTATACTTTCATACTTCCATGAGTATGTTACAATTCTTTTTTTCACCTCAAATGCTGATCATTGATTTCATTTCACTTTTTTCCTATTTTATTGAAGTCTGTTAGTTTAATTTTTATCTTTCTATAAAGCCTTACTAATATCATGCATTTGGGCTTTATATTAGTACTTTTAATGACTGAAATGTTATAGAAACATTGCTTGAGCACAAGGTTTACATACTTTTCTTTTCAATATACTTTTTTGTCGTTTTATTGTTTTCTCTATTCATGATTTCATTGCTTTGTAATCTTAAAATCATCATTTTATTTTTATTTTTATTTAAATTTATTTACACGGACGGAAATATACAACTACATTTGTAAGGGGGACATTTTTTGACAAAAAAAAGACAAACATAGTAACAAAAAGTAATAAAAATCTCTCATTAAACAAGCTAATAAGACCTGATCTAAAAATAGGAGCCTTACAATAATTTTAACTAGTCCCAGAGTAATCAATGGTGATAGTTTCAGATTCTGCTGTAAAGTTTTTCATGTCGATGGAGTAAAGCAAGAATTATATATAATTTTTTTTCAAAGCTCTGACTGCACTTATCGAACAGTCATGAGAGCAAAGTGTGTAGCTGAGCTGTCAAAGCAACAGGTATAAGGATGGTGGGAACAATCCAATATAACTGTTTTTATCTTTACATATATTAACATATGAATTTCATTCAATTAGCAAAAATAAACAGAATTCCCATTGGCTTTAAATGGTATTTATTCCCATGCACATTTTCACTGTAAACAATAAAATCAGAAAAGCATATGAGATAACCACATCTTCTAAAATATTTGATAGAAAGCTACAATGATCGCACTTTCTTAAATATTAGATCTGCTGTTTCTATTACTGATCAAAATATTAACAAAGTGAATTTACCGAGAACACAAAGGGTTTGTTGGATTATTTTTATTTGAATAACTATACAGTATACACATAACTGTACACATTTAAATAATAAAAGGTTAAAAAAAAATGTCAGAGTAAAATTCACATTTCAAATCAAAAACTGAAATAATTTGAACAGACATGGGTAGGAGTGTAGTCACAGCTTGAGTTAGGAAATAAGGAAAATACACTTTCCACACAGGCTGCCCTCCAAAAATAAGCACATTTACTTAACATCTGAAAAATGTCTGTCTCATGATGCCTTTGGTATTTGTTCTAAGCAAATTTGTTTTCGAAAAACTACAAATTGATATTCATAATACTATTCTGTTCAAATGGGCCCTGCATGTGTGTCAGATATTTTTAAGTTCAACTATAGGATGCATGCGGGTTTTCAGCGACATATGTGATAAACCACATCCATCTTTGAACTTCCCACAGCATTCCCATTAACTGTTCAATGGTGTTTCTGCCTAAGACATCTTCATTCATCCATTAATCCATCCACTCATTGTATGTCCCTACTTATCCTCGCCGGTTTACTGGGGTGAGATTGTGGCCTTTCTCGAGCAGTCGTGAGGTGGGGCACACCCTAAAAGTCAGTCCATCATAGACAAACACGACAAACTCTTACTTCTGAGGACAGTTTAGAGAGACTAAATTGACACTTGCATGCATGACTTTAATCAATTTAGACTGTTGCTTGTAAATAACTGGAATGATCAGAATGTCTCATATCTGCATATTCATATATTAGTACATGTGTAGCGATGTCATGCAGCTTTAAATTAGAACAGAGGCTCACGCACCGTCCAAAAATAAACATTTAAATTCAGAAAGGGAAGAAATAATACCGGACAAATAGAAACGTCATTACTGTGTTTCTTGTTTTCGTTTCTGAATTTTTAAACAAATGTTTTGCAGAACAGTTTAATGAAAAAAGGACCGTATATACATTTTACATTTTAACCCTGTATAGAAAACTCTACAGACAGAAAAACATATGATCATGTTACATTCATTGTTTATTTCAAGAGACAATAGTTTTGAAAGCACTAAGCAGTCTTGTGCTAAAAATCAATTTAAGTCCTCTTCAAATTTAACAACATAAAGACCAAAAGCAAAGACCTGCATCAGAACAATGTGCAAGAATTAATGTTTGCCTTATTAATATGAGGTAAAAAAAATGCATAAAGAAAATTATAAAGAGATCATGTACAAGCACAATGCTCTTTAGTTTGTAAGCGACAGGAAAAGCTTGAATATTGAAAGCATAAGAGGAGATTATTGCCAATGCAAGTTGACATTACTAAAATCTCAGACTATATATGATATGCATAGTTTATCATTTGAAATAATATGAAATGTATTAGAAAAAGTATAAAAAAACTAATATGAGTAAAGATTCAAGAAAACATTGTGACAGTGAATAAAATAAATCAAAAGTAAGTCAATTAGTAAAACAGTGACGGGTTGGATTGTCAATTTAATTACAGCTTGCAAAAATAAAAATACTCTCATGAACTCGCTTTCTGATTGTATTTCTTAGTATTTACATTTTTTTCTTTTTTTTTGCCGTAAACCTGTAAGGTACATTACAACGCTAAGTTTGGATGCAGTATGTTTTCAGATGAGCTTGAAAATATTCTCGATTAATGAAAAAATTACATAACAAAAATAAAAACGGAATATGGTGAGAAATGTTTTTGTATACACTGTTTCATAGGATTCCCACTCAATTTAAAGCCCTCTTGTTGATCGGGTCAGGGGTAGGAAATTCCATTGCTCGAGGGATGGTTTCCTGCAAGTTTTAGATGTGTCTCTGCTTCAACACGCTTGACTCAAATAACCAGGTCATTAGTAGGACTCCAGAAAACTTGACTTATACTGGGGATGTGCTTCAGCCAACTGATTTTAAGGTGTGTTTGACACAGATAAATCTAAAACTTTTAGGATGCCGGCTTTCAAGGAGCCCACCCCTGGTATAGGTGATGTTTTGTCACTGCTGCTGTCTTCAGGTGTTGTGTTCTATATTTGCATGGGAACTGGGGAGCCTGGGAGTTTATGGGGTAGAAAAATTAGAAAATGAATGTAACATGAGGGAGCAGAAACGGTACAAATTAAATTTCCTTTGCTGCATCAAACAAACAACAACAAAACGTTTGAAAACATGCACACAATGGCATTTGACAAAAGGTATACAACAAAGATTAATAAATTACACAAAAAATAACAAATTAAGATACAGAAGATGTAGAAATATACGTCTATCTAACTATTTCTATCCATCTACATAGATAGATAGATAGATAGATAGATAGATAGATAGATATTAACTGTGATGCAGCATGCAGAATTAGCTGTAACTTTGAACAAAACAGTTTATTTGACTTCATAACTCTTATAAAATAATGATTTTTAAATATCTTTCCTGAATATCTTTTGTGTTTTTCTTCTTTCTTTAGGCAGCAAATAAGAAATTACTATTTGCACAGTTATGGAGAGAAACTGCTGAAAAGTGAACGGTGTGTGTGCATCCTCGTGTTTGTCATTCCCTGGGTCGTATTTAAACAGTACATAATGATAAATCATAATTATATTTAAGTGTACAACTAAACATCTCGCAGTTCCATTCAAACACTTCGGTGAATCCCAGCTTTTGGTGTTCCAACAAACCATAGCCCGTCTTGACAGCAGCGCCCTCCAAAACAACACGAGCGACGTTAACATCCTCCACGAATGCTTTTTGGGGTAAGGGCTTCCAGGATCCATGTCAGCACAGCAAGCCCAGACCGCAAAAAGATTCGTGACGGACAGCTGAAACAGATCCCAGTGAATCTCCACTAGACGATGCTTCATCCTCAGAGTGTCTTCAGCTTCTGCGCTGCCGCTTGGCTTGTTTATTGGCTGACTTGTGTCTAATCTGAACAGTGGTCCTACTGGTCTCGGCTTTGCAGCAACACGCATCCTTGTTATTAAAAAGAGCGGCGATGAGGAGAGGCGGAATCTTGCTGCTGTTATAGACTTTAACACGCAGCAGAGGAATGGTCGTGTTTTGATTGGACAGGGTACCCAGTCACCCACCAATGGGGATGCAAAGAGAAAGAGCACCTAAAAGCAGGAGACCGAAGCACCTGACAGCTTCTTGACCACCTCTGCTCTTGTGGACATCTGAGTTTTAAACAATCAAGCTGCGGCTGAAAAACCTCACGACTCTCTATCAAGAATGACCAGGTCGGTTTTCTCTGTGCATGCTCAGCTTAAATAAACATCAAGTTTGATTTGATTATTCGCAAAGGGTTAATTTTGGCTCCAGATCAGCAGCTGC
>JAVLVB010000157.1:742186-760171 GCA_032876305.1 Orestias chungarensis | reverse complement strand
GCCAGACGCCACTGACGCAGCACGCGCCTTACTCACTTCCAGCAGTCACGACTCGAGGCTCGTCTTGCTCAAAAGGGAGAATGGGGGGGGGGGGGGGAAGAAAAAAAAGATCTGCCAACGGATTTAATGCCCGAACGTAGCACTTGGCGTAAGGCGTCGAAATTTTACCAAAAAACTAAAATAAAAATACATCATATATGTGATCACAGAGCTGCAGATGTGTTCTAATTAAAGCTCACTAAAAAGCACTAACTCTTGTGCATCAAACTAATCAGCGGGGTTTGGGTTTTTTCTGGGTGTAGAGGAGCAACCGCCTCCTAAAATGCTTCAGCACCACAAGTGAAAGGACAGCTCCCTACACACTATCTGGCTGAGAACCATCAAATCCCACAATGTGGGTCTCGAGGAAACAGCAGCAGGATTTATGTTGTCAATTGATCTGGTATAAACAGGTGGAGGAGTAATCCAACTATTTTATTACAAGGGTGATCCCCGTGTAGCTGCGAGCACACACCAAATGATGTCCTTTCCAGCAAGCTGGAAAAACACCAGCAATCCTTACAAAACCAAATGCAATTTGCTTAAAGCTGGCATTCCATCTTAGTAAACCAGATGCAAAGGAGAACTAAAAAGGTATTTTACTGACGCAAGATATTTGGATTAAAAAGAAAACAAGTGCATTCCGAAAAATGTTAGAACAGCTCACCGTTTCAGCAGTAGGTTCTCAGATAGAAACGTGGAACATAATAACAAAAAAAAAAAAAAGCTTGGAAAATGTATTAAACAGCCAGTTGGTCCATTAAAGCTGCTCCGGCTTTTCTCTTCTCTCACTGTACTCTTGAATGGTGAGCATTTTATAGGAGTGATGCCCCCTATCTATTTCTGGATCACCATCCAACCCCGTTTCTATTTTTAGCTCGCGCGAGATGAAAAAAGAAAAGCTCGCAGAGGTTCCTTGGAGGAATTTCGAGCGCTCAGTGTTTGGGAGCAAGCGCGAGCCCCTTTTTTGTTGTTGTTGTTGCACGGGTGGGCTGCACGCGCGCGTCCACGTGCAAGCCCACCCGCACATTCTCCCGATATACGGTGACCATGATTGGCATCAGGAAACCACTCTGGTCGGGTTCGCCCTCAAAAGACAATGTGCAAAATATGACGCTTGCCTCGTTTGCTTTTTATTTTTGGCTTATTTTATTTATTTTTTGGTCATTTTGAAAGAACTCCTGATTATGAATGCGCGCAACAACACAGCTACACGGTGGGAAGATAAAATAGAGCCTGCTGGTGGGTAATTGGGTTTCCTTTTTTTATTTTTAACGCCTAAACAAACGGATAACTCAAAGAGACTTCCTTCTGCTTCGGGCTGCGTCAGTCACGCAGGCTTTTGACGTCAGGTAGAGAATCTCCCACTTTGAAGCTGGAAGCAAAGCCTGCTTTTTTTCCCTGTAATGTGAATAAACCCCATCGAGGGCCCAATTAGCTATTAGAAATGTAGAATGGTTGTGGATAATAACAATATATATATAGAGAGATTTTTTCAGCGGATCGTTTTGTGGTCGTCAGAAGTCTGTTTTATTTCAGAGGTATACTGTATGTATGGAGTCGTGCAGATGTTCTTAAAATGGACTTTAGGCTAGGTTTGGTCGTTTGGAACAACCACTAGTGGTGATAATGCAAAGCAACAGAAAAGGTGGAGGTCCGTCCTGCAGACTCCCCCCTGCACAGGGCAGAATGCTGAAACGCGTAGTAACGGAGCGGCGCTTGGCCGACCGATGATGCTATTTTTAACTCCCACACTCAAACGAGCCTGGCGCTGCGGGTTTCTCTGCTCAAAGTGCTCATCTACGACATGCGGAACATAAACCCACGTCTGCTTTCATCGGGGAAAATTAAAGCCTTTGCGGAAAAGATATATAAATGAATATCTACTGATAATTTGCTTTATAAAAAAATAAATAAAAAAAAATAAAAACCCGTGTCTCTTTAAGAATCGAGACACTGTCTCATTCTTTAAAGCTGCAACCTGCAACCTGATTATAATTTATTATTAAAGTCAAAACAAGCACACAGGCATATTTTTCATACTTAATTCTGACCCACATAAGATAAGTGATAAAGTCAACTGGATGTCATAGGTCTGATTAGCCTTGCAGAAGAAAACTCAGGCTCCCCTGCTTATACTTAATCATTTGCTTTCCAACCCCCCCCCTGTACCCGTAGGTCGGCGTTAGTTAAAAGTATCAAATTCTTTGGTTGCAATTCTCAAGGTGTCTGTAATGCCACATGCTGTGACTGTATAGTTGAGCTTCCTACAGTAACCAGGACTTGAGAAGGGATGCAGTTCCAGGTTATGATTATTATTTCATTTATGCTTGAAAAGTGTGGAGTACGGTACTTACAGCAGCAGCATATACCATGTACTGCATGTTGACATGGTCGTCTGTGGGCTCCACAGATAAAGCCAAACTGAACAATTTCTCTATGGTGCGCCTTAGCTTTTACTGATGATATTGCAGTTGTGGATAGTCTTATCCAAAGCGTGTTTTTTAGGTTTGTTGTTAATAGGTTTGTGGTTTGCTTCTGCACATGTAAAACTCCAAAGATAACAAAAACTTGAAACATATACATTCAGTCCCTTGTACTTATTTAACCCACTAAATGCATTAATGCAATTACAGTACACTAGAATGATTAAACATTTTGGCTATTGTCACCAAGGTCTAACTTTCTTGCATTGCATAGCACTTTCAGAGAGATCTGGCATAATGAAAACAGGGCAATACTGATGATCTATAATTAACTATTTTGAAGGTACTGACACTGTCATTTAAAAGAAAACCTTCGTTAGCGCGATGAAGTATTTTGAACAAATAATGTGCTTGTGGATGCTATCTACTAGCTTTTATGTTTTATACTAATTGTTTTGCGATATGCTCTAGCTGTTGTGCTAATGTTAATGTGAAAGATGCTATTAAATGACTAACAACAACGGTATATAGAACTTAGTTATGAAGCCATAGTTATCAAGTAGTATTTCAAGTTACTCTATTAAATTTAACACTAAATATAAGTTGTTATTACATATTTCTGATAGTTAAGAGGATAATAACAAATATTTGTTTTTCACTAACTACTAAAATTATGTACTCTTTATCACCTTTGAACTTCAAAATGAATACAGCTGTTCTATTAAGGCTTTGATTGGGACTCCACTAAACTCTACATAATAACAAATTAACACACTAGAATGGTTATGGATAGTTTCAGGAGAAATTAACAGCACAGTTAATTGATTAAAATATTTAAAGGGTGTAGACATCTCGCCAAGCACCATTAAATAGTTAGTCATCAATAATTAATAACACAATGGCAATAGTATACCACATCTGCAAATCTAACAAGACACGGCTGTTAACCTGAACTGCCAGGCCTTGAAAGAAAAATATTAAGCCCAGTAGCAGTAATAGGTCCATGGTAACACTGAAGAAGTTGCAGAGATCCACAGCTATGATGGGAGAACCTATATTCGCACAGCTGATAGCCATGAATGTAAAAAATAAAGCTATTATAGAGGATTGGCAAAAAGAAAGCTATTGTTGTTATAATGTCAAAATAAGGTCTGATTACAATTTGCCATAACCCATATATGCAACCCAGCAAGTAAGTAGAGAAAGGAGCCGTGGTCAGATGAGGGAATATGTAAACAGTTGTGTGGAAAAAAAAGACTCCACATCTTCACTGTCAAACATTGTACTGACAACATCAAATTGTGCAGTTACTATACATAGTTGATTTAAAGACAGTTGAAATCACATAGAGGGGAATTCTAGAAGGAACCCTGGTAGAATATACAAAAATCGGAGA
Organism: Orestias chungarensis; assembly: GCA_032876305.1. NCBI lineage: Eukaryota > Metazoa > Chordata > Actinopteri > Cyprinodontiformes > Cyprinodontidae > Orestias > Orestias chungarensis. The sequence continues at coordinate 756,310 of JAVLVB010000157.1, read as the reverse complement.
CAGATTAAGAGGTTCATGTTCTTGCAGGACACCAACCAGAGGTACAATTGGCTTAGATCACACCATATTTTTTTGTTGAAATGCCTAATTTACAATCTAGACTTAAATATAGCTAAGAATCTGTGTTGAATTTATGTTAAAATTAATATTTTGAGGTGCTGATTCCAGAGGAGTGAATTCTGCAGGTCAGTAACTCAATGCAATCTTTTTGGGCTCCATAAATTGGAAGCTTTTTCAAACTGATTTGTAATGATGTATCTATGATTTTAATTTATTTTCTTGTAAAGTGCCTTGAGACGACATCTGTTTTAAGTTGGCGCTATACAAATAAACTGATTCTTGATTCTTCAAATTTACATATTCGTCCATGACAACCGATCCTCTCAGTTTTACCAGTATCGTCTTGTATTGTTGTGATAAAAATCTAAATTAAATATCCGTAGTGATTTTGCATCAAGAGATGATGACCATAAAACAACTACTTTCGTAGAGAGGATCCCACTTACTGATTATAAAGATCCATTAACATTTCACAGGTGCTGTTTTCACTTTTGGATTTAAAGGGAGCATCATAGATGTGGTTAGATTTTACCTTTGTTTCTATAGACTTGTAAAAATCACGGATGATTTTGTTAGATGAGGTTCTAAAAAATCTTGAACTTGAGAGAATATGTGCTTTTTGCTCACAATGAATGAATGTATATCCTTATTAAAAGCTAAAATAAATAAATGTAACAAGCAAGGTTTGGAAAAAAAACAACACGGTTTTAATTTTTTTCTATTGCCTATTTTTGTGTATAAACATCTGTTAGAGTATTCTGAACAAAGTGTGACAGAATTATGGTGGAGCTGTCCATAGTACTGAATCAAAAGAGTGGCTTTAGGAAGGTGTTTAGTTGGTGGAGACCCTTCAAATCAAACTTATAACAAAATGAATCAACCATGTTTTTGAAAGATGTTTTTTTGTAAGAAAAGAATTTTTCCTGTTCCCTATACCCAAACTGTGATTTTACAAAATTACAGATTTATGGAGTACATAATACTTATGAAAAGGATCAAAAGATAAACTAATGATAGATATATGTATTTCTGCATTACCTAGTCTTAATGAGAGGGAGAAAAAAGTGTCATGTGATAAAAACTTTAAGAATAGCAAAGGATATATTGTTTGTAAACGCACCAAAAAGTGAGAAAGTATTACCCACAATCCCATTCCCAATACAAATATCCATCTATTTATTTTTATATACCATTTTAATTCTTTCAGATTACAAGAAAACTGCTGCCTAATGTTAGCAGTCGACATACAAGATGTAAGTACCTAGGAAAAAAATGTAAATTATAATGAATGTATTCACTGGAGGGGGGGACAATCAAAAATCACTAGCATCATAGTTATTCGCAGTTGTAATAATTTCTATAAAATAGGTGTATTATTTTTTTATGTATAAATCCGGTTGTTAAGTTGGTCAGAAGCTTACGCTCCACCTACGGCCTTCTTTACCACCACTATTCAAAATTGGAAAGTTAAAATAATACGTCATTTTTATGTCCCTATTGTTTAACTTTATAATTTTTGAAAATGGCTTGACAGTGACCAAAATTGCTCTTTCTACAGTCAGATAAAAACAAATGTTTTTATGAGGAATTTGCTACATGGTAAGGTTTGTAAATGATGGAAAAACTAAAACAAAGCTGCTGCAATTAACTATCATGTTATGATGTTTTTCACATCTTTACCAAGCTTTTGCTTATCTAACAGACTTTAAATTAAAAGCAGATAAATAATTCTATTTGATTTAATTTTATGACAAACAAAGAGTACAATTGAAATTAAAACAAACATTCTGCCTGTGTTTGAAATATTGATGCATATTATGTCAGTGCATTTAAAAATAGTATTTCATGTACACGCAGCGAGCTCACAATTATTACATAATGTCTTGCATCACTTTCATTCAGTGTTTCTAAATTAAGCCATGCTGAGCTAAATACACGTTACTTGCTTACACTGAACAAACTCCAACATGCCCATGAGCATCAAAAGTTTACTACAGGAACAAATTACTGAATGGTAAAAAATATATCCCTTTTAAGAATCTATAAAGCTACTTTATTAAGATGTAAATTTGCAGTATTTTTCCTCCTCTAATAGTGTAAGGAGTATATATATTTTAAATCCCAAATAGTAATCCTTTACACTGTTTTCATAAAAATTATTACCATTATAAAAAAAACAATCATAACAAAAATAGACATTTATGGAAGGCAAATTCTTATTTCAAAGCTATATTATTACATTTATGTACAACTGTACATCTTAAAGGGCAGATATTTGAAAAAAAAATGAGGGTTGTGGTGGAACATTTACTATTTTAACTGAATTCTGCATAGGTGGAATTTTATATATGAATATATGTGCAAATATGAGATTTACAATTCCTCTGCCATTGTGGTTATAAAATTAGATGCCCCAGCTCCAAAAGACTAATGAGTATACAATCGCTCTGAAAAAACTCAATGGGAACAGAGCAGTCACACACACCCATTCAATGCAGTATTTCTGTGGCGTGCCAACTCACATGTCTATTACATAACAGGGCTCCTACTCCCAGGCCTAACAGCCCTGACTAATCCATGCATGCTTTGCAGCACCTGAGCTATTTATACACTGCACCCAAGATGGGGTTGGCCAAAAATACCTCTCCAGTCAATTATTCATTGAGAAACATTCCAAAACAGAGTGAAGAATAGGTCTGACTGCACAGAAATACCGAGCGGGGATGACAATAAATATCATCCATTTGCAATGCAGCAGGTTTTGTCCACAGTGGATCTAAAGGAGAGGGGAGGGCTCTGTAGCTGCAGGTTTTCCTTGCATGTGCTTCTCTTTGTATTTATAGGATTTTGTGCACACACTTCAGGTCCTCAACAACCATCTTGTTACTCCATAGGATTCTAAAAATAGCAGGCTGTTTTTGTGCTTGAGCCATTTTTAGAACAGTTTTTTTTTTTTTCAGTGGGTTGAAAGAAGTGCCTTTGTACACGAATACTATGTGACTGTTCCCACTTATGCGAACGAACACAGTGTTCCATCTTTATTTCAGGGAGCTTCATGCTGCAGCGCAGCACCACATTCCAATACATAGCCCTAAACAGCCAGGTAGGTAAATAATATCTCAGTTATGTTAGGCTTTACACATCAATAAATCAAATAATGTCTGATCTTTTTACACTTTATATTTTTTGGCTTATTATTTGATATAACCGGAGGTTCTGCTATTTTGTGTGCACATATACAGACGATTTAAAAAAGATTATCATAAGGTCTAACCAAGATGCATTGCTTCACTTTCTCTGGGTAAAATAGCCTGATGATGACTGATAAAAAGAAAAAATTGCAATTTGACTGTCAACAAACTATTACAGCATGTGCCTTTGTTAAAATCTATAACACTAGAGGTTTAGGTTATACACCTGTGAAGTTTATTGAATTCTTGATAAGAACTTAAATATGCCAGCGTTCAAACAGCTTTCAGAGATTCAAATCTATCAAAAACAATGTCTAAAATGTTTAGAAAATATGTTAACAGAAGTATTTGGAAGTTATTTTCGTCACTTGTAACGTTTTTCTACATTATAAAAATTAATTGTGTGATCTGAGGAATTTGCCATAATATGGTGCAATAACAATTACTCAAACACTGAAGAACTGTGTATGCTTTCTTAATGTCCTGTAAGATCATATTATTACATTAAACATAGGGTGGAATAGGGCAGCCGGCGGAACTGGGTTTGTTTTTTTAGGAGTGACTGATTAAAAAGCCGTAAATACAAATGCATACAAAGTTTTCCTTTATAAAATTTGTACCACAAACCCTTTTTGACCTCTCAACTACACACTACCTTGTTTTTGCACTCAAAATCTGCATAAAAACTTAATATTAAAGTTTGGTGAAAAAATCTATCCAAATATACAAATCATGTTACATTTTTCTATGACACAATTCAGACAATATGACTAATATTGAATAGGGGTAAACAATATATATGTTATGAAACTACAAAACATTGTTTTAAGGTTTTCCTTGGCAAAAAACTAACAACGCGCTCTTCGCAAACATGTACATTTAAGGACTGAAGGAGATTATATTGTTATTCCATCACATGTAGTACATGAGTTGGACCGAAATCACTCACAGTTCAATGTCACCCAGTGGCTCTTTAATGCAGGAATAAAAATTACACTGTGCGTAGCCTAGAGCAAAACATAATTTTTTTTTTTTTTAACCAAAATATTTATAAAAGCTACCCTGTGCATTGAAAACATATGAATGTACTTAAAGATGGTGTAAAATGAAAGTAGTACCATACTGAAAGGGAGAACCATGCAGGAGCTGATAAATGGTCTTAACAAAAGTCCAGCAGTGCCACCATTAGGCCAGTGTTACTTGTTTTACTGAAGTAGAAGCAGTGATTTATAAATACTAGCAGGACAAATGTTTTCTGAAGCTTAATTCAACCTGGAAACAGTGCAAGCATTGTTTTCATTTCCGGCAGACATGCATGACACACGCAGAGAAAGAAAATGAAATCCACACGCTTCATTTAATACTTTACATTTAATACAGACCGTCAATGTTAAGTCTTTTTCTGTCAGGTAATTTCCACATGTTGAGAAGCAAATGAAACAGCATGTCATTTATACTTTCATGCTTAAATTAGCATGTAGCAAAATCAGTTTGTAGGTCTCATATAAATAGGAATGACAAAAGAAAAAAAAGTGCATTAACTGAGAATTCCCATTCCTTTTTAAGCATAGAGGGCATTATCACTCTATTAAAACTCGTTTAACTTCGAAGTTGAGAATCACATTCCCCGTCATCTCAGCGAAAAGATTTGCTCAAAATACTGCATTACATCTTTTTCAGCAAGAATTTTAATGAGCTAAATTTAAAACTGGCACAATCTTCACAGGATTGTCATTCTTGTGAACAGCAAATTAAAACCTCATTTTCTTTCGCTGAAATGTTTTCAAGAATAATAAAGCTTTCTGATTGGACCAGGTTAAATTAAAAGTCATATCAGAAATATTAGAATTTTAAAAGCATAACTCACTTGAACCCCTTATTTTTGTTTTAAAGTTAAGCAAAAAAACAAAACAAAAAACATGATAGTAGCATAACAAGTTCTCTCTTGTTAAATAGCAAAGTTCTTGCAGTGGTGGGGTTAAATTATCTACATGTCAACCTAATTATTAGGGGCAGGTTTGAACAGCAATGGAGAGAAATGGCCTGGATTAGACAAAATAAAACATCGCCTTTCACTTTCAATGTTTTCATTTTATTCATATTATTATTATTCCTGGTGGAGGATATCTGAATGTGTCCATTGCGTTTATGATCCCTACGTTGGTCAGGTTGGGTGGTTTAGGGCAAACGCCGTTCCCTCTTGGTGAGCAGGTAACACTGAATGGTCCTCAGTCGATCTTTGGCAGGGGCAAACTCTGGCTGCAGCTTCAACGTCGATTCATACCAGTGCATTGCTTTCTCAAACTCCTCCTGTTATCCAGAAAAAGAAAAAAATGGTGATCTTGGTGGAGAAATGTCTTAAGGGAGCCGTGGCAGGGGCAGCTAACAACGGGATCTGGGAGGCAATGTGTTACAAATGATTTGATTTGGAGCTGTTACCATTGCAATGTAGACGTTGGCAAGGGTAAAGTGGTTCACGACAAAGTGAGGCGCAATCTCTACAGCCATGCGAGCGACTGTAAGGGCATCCTCCCATAATCTAGCGTTCTGAAAGATGTTGGCCAAGCTGATGAGTGGAACATCCTGTTCCATAAACCAAGAGCAGAAATAAATACCATAAATATGCTTTATTTTTATTATAAGTTAAAATAGAAAGAATAAATAATGTGCTTAACTTGCCTTCATGTGGTGAGGGGCATAGTTGAGAGCTTGCCGCAGGCAGTCGATGGCTCTCTTGCCTTGACCTTTCACTCTCCAGTACAGCGCAGCCATGCTGGATAATACCCAGGATGTCTGATTCTGATTGGTAAAAAACATGTAAAATTAGTGGAGCTTTAAAAGCTTTAGTACAATTTAGGTTAGCCGCTTACTTGCTGTACACCAGTTCAGACTTTGTATTCATGACACAACGCAAACCGAAAAGAGAACGAGACCGTTTCACCTTTAAATGTTTAAAATAAAATAAAAACATTCATCAGAGCAGACCTCAAGACATGAAAGTGTCGCATCTTAAATTCTCTCAAGTTCTTTTTTTTTGTACTGCATGGCACTTCATAAGTTCAAAATGTACAATTCTATCCGAATGGTAGATGAACAAACGACATAAACTCAAAAATGTGCATGTTATGTGGCAAACACTGCTCTTAAATTATCCTGTCTAGGGGACTTACCTTCTCCAGGACTTTAGCAATGCGAGTTCCCACCTGCTCAAATGACTGGAGGGGGAATTTATCTTTCCCAAGATTCTGCAGGACCTTTAGAGTTGTAAAAAAAAAAAAGTATAATCATAAAATATGGGTTAACTGGATATTTGATTTACTTCAACGTCCTTCTTTAGTTTTCCTGTAAAAATAACAACTAACTGCCTTTTTTCAATTTCAATCTCACACGTTCTGCTTCAACTCATGTTGCTTATTAATTTGTATAATAATTAGGAAGCAGCCTCAGTGTACCTCTCGTAGCTGTGCTTCCCCTGTGTAGTGGATGGAGGCTCGGTTGGCTACACCTGCCAGGTGGTCGAGGGTGTGCATGCTGGCAGCTAGGTTGGCGTTGCATAAAGGTTCTGCCGCCGGCTCTTGGAGTGGGGTGGCGAAGTCTATGTGCTCTGTGATGCTTTGTTCAAGTGGTGTCGGAGCAAACAGAATTAACCGTAAAAAAAAAAAACTTGTGTTAAACACGGCGAATTTAACATGAAAATCATTCAAGCTATTTTGGTTTCTTTCTTTCTTTGTTTACAAAAAGTGCTTTATTATTTTACTTAAAGTCTCCTTTATGTGACTAATGTTGTAAATTCTATCTAAATAAATACATAATAAAAAGTAATCCAATTACTGTGACCCTATTTATCATATTCACAGGCTTACTCGATATTCTTGGCAGAAACAGCCAACCAAGTACTAGCTACAGTAGTGAGGTCAACCCTCCGTGTCCGCTGGCACTCCTCTGGTCCAGGCCAGCCAAGGCTTGTATAGTCTCGCCAGCGACCTGCTCAAAAAGCATAAAAAGACCCTCATCAAGGATATTACTGGTGTTGTAGGCACATCAAGTGCTTATTCATTTGCTACCTGTCGGACCAGGAGATGGAATAGTCGGGCCAGTGATTTCCAGCACGGAGCTCCCGCCAGTTTGTAGTTCTTCGTCATAGATACCGACACTTTCCGATCCGTCTGCTTTAGCTTTGCGGACTCGTTTTACCTGGAATGTAATCTAAGCACGTGCAACAAAAAACAATAACAGATTCAGGTAACCTACATAAATAACCTATGTTGCATTTCTTCATTTTAAATCTAGTGGTCCTATAAGAAAAGCTTGATTTTCACACTTACCCACTCTGCTCCATCAACATCCTCGCAGTTTCCAAAACACGGTCCACTTCCAGCACGTGCACCCATGACACGGTCATTTTTCAGCACTCTTATACCTTGCAGGTCTCCACGCTTTCCTCCCACGTCCAGCGCTCCCTCAAACGCTCCCATCAGGTCCTCCTTCAGCTGCCAATCCTCGTCTTTTTCCGCTCCTCCATCTCCAAAGGATGATGACATCTTGGAAGTTCCTGCAGGGGAGGGAGACGCCTGCTGCTGTGTGGTCGCTTCACCTGAGCCATTACTGTCTAGGATGACATCTGAATGATCAGGGGGGGAAAAAGGCAAGATTATGGGAGAAAGGAAAGAAGTGTTGACAGTAAAACTGAACAGATGGGCATTAAAATGCCATCTGTAGTTTTTGTTGTTGTATCGATGCAGTTTGTTAAGCAAATCAACAAAGCATCGTTACGAGGTTAAACAAACTAAACAAACCAGTTTCACCTCTGGGAGTCATAAAAGCTTACTGCTGAGGTAGAAAATTATCATTCCTACTTTGATGAGTGGCTGTTTAACAGGACAGGAGTATTTAGGAAAAGACAATGTTATAAGACGACTATGTCTTATGATGGACGGAACCTACTTTCAAATCTTGTTCGGACATCTATGGACCAACTTTAAAAATTTGGCCTTTCACGCCTGGTCCTTGTCTGAGCATGCATCACCTGCCTTGATAAATTCAATAAACTTCCAGACGGGAATTTGGCTGACTCAACATGGTGTTTAATTGAACTAACACGGTATGTTTAAAAAAAAAAAGATGTGACAGTTAGACAACAACTATCAATTGGTAAATAACGTCACGTAATGTCAAAAAAAAATGGTTATTGTAAAGTTTTTTTTTCTTTTCTTTCTGGTTTGTTAATTTACCAAAGTGCTCATCATCTCCTTACTTTCAAAGAGCAGCGTGTCTTCAATGGCAGAATTGGAAATTGCTTCCGGCTTCTCTTGACTGTCCTCCCATTCCTCCAGCTGTATGCCGAAGTCTTCCTCAGTCATGCAGGTCCCCTCGTCTGGACCACAACGAACAAAAGCTTCGGTTACAAGTCAAAACTCGCTTAGTTTGGCTTTTATAGCACATTAACAGAAGAATACACATGGACATAATTTATTCTTCTTTATGACAATCGGTACCATCAAATTCCTGCATTATCAATTGTGTAAGACAAAAAAAGCTCACAAAAGCTCCAGCATGACATATGTTACATTTGCAAACAACCCTGCAAACATTGTTACTACAAAATACAAAGCATTTGATATAAACACCACCAATGCTTCCTATTTTATAATAGACACTATTGACACATTGTTAGATACACTTTCTTTTTTTGCAAGACGTAAAACGGCTCCTGTATATCTAATACTTTTTGCTCGTATAGCATTTGAAAACCAGCTTTTATTGCATTTAGGAAACCCTTGTGGAATTTTGTTTCATATATTTTATTGTAAATAGAGCCAGGGAGGCTTAGTTTTAAGGTTTCTGTTCAAGCATCAAATAACCGCCTTTGTGATCTTTAAAGGGAGATTACGTAAACACAAAGTCTAATGGTTAGGGGAGTTTTGACAGAGCTCGTTTGACCTCAACAGTTCAGTATATTTTGCGGCAACAATATTTAGCTCTGGAGAGTAAAACATCGTTCTATCTAAAGTTACCATTAGCTATTTTCAGATGCTTAAATAATTGAGCAGCAGAATTTCTCTTTTTCTCCTCAGCTGCACTGAAAAAAGAAAACACGTGGTTTCTGTTCAAACAAAGAACGCATCATACAGTAGAGCACTTTTTACAGAAACTGTCGGAGCTTCAGGAGGGTTACAAAAGGGACTTCTCAGGTCCACAGTACATTACATACAGACACCATCTGGTTTCTCTTCCCAGCAGAAAGCTCGGATGAAATAAATGTTTTAAACTGTTGGAAATGTTCTTGTTTAATTTTTCTCCCCTCTGTGGTGAAAAAAAAAAGTGTCTCTTTTTTTGTCACCATCTTTTCACCAATGTAAATGTATTCTACAACAGTTTCACTCATATGTTTTTCAGGTTATAACCAGTTGCCGGTACTATGAAAAACACAGCGTTAGTTGGCAAACCATTTGGAGAATTATACTGCCACCTTGTGATACACGCTGCTAAAATCACTGCCAGGCACTGGTTTCAAAACTAGTGCTCGTCAAAAGGAGAGCCACATTTTCTATTCAGACCGGTGAATAGCTAATCTCTTAAGCTGATAGTTTATATTTCACTTTAACAATTAGTCCAATAGGATTAATTAGTCCACCATGATTTGTTAGTGATGCAAAAAAAAACAAAAAAAAAACCCCGACAGGAGTCATACATTATTTTGAATTTACTGTGGTAAACACATATGCCATTTGCAATTCAACTCAAATTCTAAATTAGTAAAGGAAATTAGATGTTGTTGTAACTCCTATTATTTAGGTCTATCCAAAGAGTTGTACATAGATGGCCTTGGGCAGGAAGGAACTCCTGTAGCAGTCTGAACAGGCCTCTGACTGACGTTGTTGTTATTATAAGTCACATGAAAAGGATGATCAGGATTCCCCCGTCACTTTCCAAAGTTTTTGAATGAACTGTTCTTTGCATCATAACCTTCAGTGGTTCAATAACTGTCCCTTGAACAGAACCAGCCTCTGTAATTAGGTTTTCTTTAAGTACCTGGTACTTGTGATGCAGCACCAACAGATGATGGCAGAATAAATTAAACTCTGCACAACAGACCTAAAGAAAGCTTCCTGAATAAGTACAATCAGGTCTGTCTCTTCTTGCTGACAGCTCTAGTGTTGCGTTTCCAGTTCAGCCAAACAAAGTATATTTATATTTCTCCTCAGCTTTCTCCCCCATGGTTGAAATAATGCTTGATCTGCTTCTGTTTTGTTTAAAATGGGCATACACCTGATGTCCAAGTGCAAATGAATTAAGCGTAGAATGACCCGCCACCTACGAGCACAGTGCACCCTCACCCTCTACGTTTTAGATGAGCGCAAGATATTACAAATGCAAACAGAGCCGTGCTTGTTTAAAACAAGCTTTACAACTAAATCATTGCATCTTGACGGTTATTTAATGCAGTCTGGGTGGTTAATGGGTATTCAGAGTGAGTAAAGAATGTTGTGATAGTTTTAAGCTAGATTGTTAGTAAAATGCAGGTATAAAATTAAATGGCTTTCACTGAAAGCTCTGCATTTAAATTAAACATTTTCCTCTTACAGTAGTTTTAGTAGTAGTCACTTTTTTGTCAATATTCAAATTATATATATATATATAAATTTTTTTTTTTTACAGATTTTGAGGACATTTCAGGAAGCTGCTTACGTGAGCAAGGCTGTCGGTGGGAAAGATTGTAAAGCGAAGGGTAGAACTGCAGACAACGTAGTAAAGGCAGGCTGGCGCGACACTGTTTGCAGGCGGCAAAGGATGAGAAGAAAGACGACGAGGACAGGGTTGTCTCCAGAATGTGGCGGAACAAGGCCAGAGCACCTGTTACGTTGCTCTGGGCCAAATGCACATTCACCAAGCTGAGCAGGGCGTGGGGCTATGGGAGGAAAACAAAATAGGACAGTGAAAAATACCCATGGTGCAAGATGCAAACACTGAAACAGATTTATGTGTCTGACACCAATAGATAAGACATCTGTACTTACATCAGAGGCAAACTGCACTTACCTCATGTCAAACAAGGCCTTACTTCCTCCTATTTACTATACAAATATTAATATCTAACATAGCTGCTGTTAGTTTTGGGCAATATGGATTAAAGGTTTCATCACTAAATCTTGTGGTAATGATAATCACATTTCGTGTTCCTTAAAAATATAACAATTTCAAACCCGATTTGTTAAGGTTAGCAGTTACATAAAGAATGTTTATCGCTGCACTGCACAGTGGCTGCAATTAATCACATATTTGATCATGATTTCTCCATTATTGGTCAACTGCCAAACCATAGGTCAAGGATTTAGTGTTTTTTTTGTAACAAAAGAATTTAGCAATATTATTACCACATCAAATTTCTCATCAAAGGGAAGTCTAGTGAAATATGAAGGTCATTACTATGAAGTCTGTATAAAGATGTGTGTGCATGAAGACTGACGCTCTGAGTTTGTGAAGCAAAACCTGATCGTCAGCCTGGCAAACAACACTGGGAGAACAGCTTTGAATTGTGAGTGAGAGACAGAAGATGTAAAACGTTTGTAGCACTGTGGGAATCTTTTACTGTTAGCAGTGAATGAGGATAAACCTGGTATCGGTCTTTACCACCTTATTAGATAGTATCTGGTTTGTATTTATATTGATTTCAATCATAACATGATAATTGAAGAGATCTTTAAAATAATAGTTTGACATTTCTGTTAAACACACATAAAATGGCAAAAATCATATTTTCTCAGAAACATGTTTTTAACGTATTGCATCTCATTCATACATTGAATTTCTAGATAAATCTCAGCAACTAAAGAAACACCTCTGTCTCCAACCAGCTTTTCTTTCTTGAGAAATTCCCAGACTAAATCTGTAAATGTAAGCAATAAAACCCTTCATTTAAAAAAAAAATCAATTTACCTCAGATGTATTGAGCGTCAAGACATGGTCCAGCAGCATTTGTGCGTGAGCCGCCAGGCCGTAGTGCAGCAGGAGGTTAGCAGCGTTGGTGAGGGCCAAGCGATGCTGCAATGGTGGAGCAGAGTTCAAAACGTGACGCAGGCACTGCAAGGCTCGACTGCCGTTGCCTTTGGCCTGCCAAAATAGAGCTGCCTCAGTCTGGACCAGCCAGGATGGGATAGCTGCCTACAGAACACAAGCAGATGTTGTGTCATTTTTTTAATTGTGTATATTATTCAATACAAATGCTGCTGGGACAAAAATAAGATTTGTTTACTTCTTTCATAGCTTGTGCTATTTTGCCACCAATCTGCTCCAGTGTAAACCCTCCACTGCGCAACTGCAGCATCTGTAAACACAAAGATTCATATTTATTTCGTTTAATTTCGAAAACTCATAGCGACGCAGACATTCATAATTAAACACATAAAACTGATACCTTAGATGCAAAGAAATCTGGCAGCTCCTTTTCTTCCAGAGCCCACTCTAATGAGGCAGGCAGGAAAGCTGGATATGGTTGAGGGACAGGATTGCAGTCGGTCTGACCTTCAGCTGTAGACGGACCAGCGCTGCTATATAAAAGAGTTGCCACAGGGCTGGGGGAATAAAAAAAGCAACAGAATTTTTTAATAAGGATATTCAATGTGCGGTCAATGCGGTTTAATTGTACAAGTTGTTGTTTATTCTTGCTTGTTTATCCTAATTAAAGAAACCAGGGAACAGGCCAAAGCATGGTCTGTGAAAGGATTAAGGAAACATTTCCCTAAACCTCTTTGATTATACATCCACAAGGCTTTTTAGTTACATTTTTTTGCTACAGTACAGAGCATCTTAAGAGTGTTTTAAACAAGGACAACGGAAATCAAAAATTCCCAGAGGGAGTTTTGCACAGTGCCGAACTAACACGCCCTAACTGGGGTAGCAGGTTCTCAGTTTTTGTATGATCACAAAACCCACTTTAGTCAGAATAACTGTCTAATTGGTAGGCAGCATCAAGCAAATGTTAAGGTTCTGTGGAAAACTAATAAAAACAAAAAATGCTAAATATGGGGCATTTTTTGTCACGGTAAATTTGTTAGCATATTAAATAATGAGCTGTCATAGTAAAATGTCAGATGACAGAAGGTAAGCTAGTAATAATAATAATATTAGTAATATAATAACAATAATAGTAATATTGCAAAAAATGTTATTAACATTATTATCATTATCAATATTACAAATGTTATATCTTAAATATTTTGCATTTCATGTGCATCAAGACATAATGGTCTAAAGCTAACATTAACTGATGATTTGCTAGAATTAGGAAATCCTGCACCTCAAAACTGGCATTTCTGTTGAGTATTTGTAATATATATATATTTTTTAATCATATTTATTTTATTCAGTGTAGGAAATATTCAATAAAGGAAAACATACTAAAAGGATTGCCCCTTGAAAATGTCCTTATTTTCTGGATGCAATCATATTTGTTTCATTTCAGTAGATCATGTTTGCATCATTTTTGTACTAACAGACCTTTTAAAGATTAAACCACAAACTCAATGCAAAGAAAACGCCGCATCCTGTAGCAGCTTTGATCTTAGCACACAGGTATAACTCATGGAAATAACATAGATCAGCTGACCATCATACAATCTTGTGTTTCTAACAACCTTGTCTATGAACAGACTGACCAAATGAGACTTTATTATACCCAATTATAAAAAAAGGAAAATGTAATTATCACACATGAATTGGCCTCCACCAGGTCGAGATCCAAACCTTAATTGAGATCTTAGTAAAAAGAATAATCAGCAATCAATCCAGGAGTGTGCACTGACCCCAAACCCTGTGTTTCAGGTGATAGGTAGTAAGTCGGCAGTAGGTGAGCCGGCGGTATGCTCGGGTACTT
>JAVLVB010000157.1:719677-742086 GCA_032876305.1 Orestias chungarensis | reverse complement strand
TTTTTTTTTTTTTTTTTTTATGAAATATGAAATAAAATCCATATCTCCATCAAATTTACATTGCCTGGTTTTGTGCAGAAGCCATGCAATGGTTTTTTTTTAAATTTTCCATCTTGCTAGTTGGGTTTCATTCAAATGTAACTATTTAGTATTTATTTACTATTCCCAACTCAAATGATATACTACTATAAACAGTTACGTGTTCTGAGAATCGGTACCTAATAACAATAATGGTGCGTTCGTTTATATGTCCGAGATGAACTGGGACGTTTTTCTTTCTTTCTCGGATAACTCTGAAGAGACCGAGGTAAGTATCCGACTTGGATTTCAAGATGTTTGCGCCCAGTGTCACTTGCAAGTATTGATTTTCTTTATGTTTGCATCACTATGTTGGTTTAAATGACGATGTCAGTTACTCATATAAATTTTTTTTTTCTGCGTCCATGTTTACGGCAAAAACTTGCTAGCAGAAGCTAAACAATGAAATGATGTGAAAACCGCATGGGGAATGCACAAAACTGGAGCGCCTGGTGCTCGGCTAGTGCTACCGCAATAACAGCTTTGCTGGTGTTTTTCATGTCGGACGTCGGAACGCTAAACGAACGCAGCATTAGTTCATAGTTTGGAGTTTCTTTCTAACTTAATGCAGAAAATAAAGAATTGGTCAGGTCAGAAATACAAAATTAACTTGACTCAAAAAAACCTTGTCATCATCACATACATTTACCTATACCCATGTTTCCAAAACTACGAGGTTTATTATAAAATTTGATTCGGTCTATATGAAAGCCGGTGCATCATTTCTTTAAAAGGTTTGCTTGACTCAATAGTCTCTGAAATTTTTTGGGATACAAAGTAATACACTCAAATGCAACTATTTTACTGCTTTAGAGTTCATCTTGCCTGTGTGTAATCCTGATGGCCGCCCCAGAGGGCTGCAGCAGGGTCCTGACCTCCAGACATCGTAGGGCGGAGCTGGCCACTGGAAGACGTCTGGTTGGAACTGCGTTCGGATAAGAGTGCCACACTGGACGCTACCGACAACGCCTCTCCAAACTGTGAACCAACACAGAAAAAGGAACTTCAGAATCAGCCAGCAGCATCTTCAGCTTTATAACTTTTGTGCCGTTTCACATTTGACTACAATTAAATATTAAAGTATTATCATTTCACTAAAATACGTTTAGATACTTGTATGATGTTTTCATTTAAGATCTTCATTATCTTAAAAAGCAAGGTGACTGCATCAAAAAAAAAAAAACATTCACATTGCTTTTGTTCAATGCTGCTGCCATAGTTTTTCTAAGAGTGATAATTAACATATCTTTAGTAGTAGAAGAATTTCCTGGTTTTATCTTTGAGTGGAAAGATAGTACACTTTATTACCTACACAGCCTAATCAAGTTCACAGTTCATGAAATTTCTTGGCTTGTTGGCTTGTCTGACGAAGCAGAATGGGAGTGTTTTTCTCACTTAAAACACTTTTATTATTACTGCCATAATGAATCATGTACAAATGGGTAGGGTGATTTACAATTTACAAAGTCCTAAACAATTGATATTAACAAATACCATCAATAAAAGCCGGGGCATTATTTATTTTCTGGGCATATAGTGCCATTCTTCATGCTGCCTGTTGAAGCCATTTCCAGCTGTTCTTGGAAGCTTTGTATTGCTAGAAAAATGATGACTCAGGACATTAGTCCACAGTTCCAGCAGGTATTTGTTAACTGCTGCTGGCACTAGTAAGGTGAATGTGAGAGGTGTTTTGTGGGGCTGGAGCTTGGCTTGTTACTGAGGATGCAAGGCGACACAGTGAGTAAATAGGCGGCGCATTGCAGAAACAAACGTTTAGGAATGCTGGTTCTAAACCACAGTATGTCCATCTGAGTCATTGCGTGTTTAGGCAAGACACTTTAAGAATCAAGAATCAGTTTATTTATATAGCTCCAATTTACAACAGGTGTCGTCTCAAGGCACTTCACAGAAAATCAATTAAAATCAAAGATACGTGGCCGTGAGAGACTCAAAATACTCAAACATGCATAAATGAGTCAAAGAAACACTACAGGTATGTTTTTAGTAAAGGAACAGCGTTATAACATGATCAAAGTCTCCAAACAATTGTATTTCGCATAATACTTCTTTAACAGATGGATACACCTATGACAATACTAAATAAGGGTGACTGCTTACGTCCAACCTTTGAGTTGGCATTAGATATTATACTTTCTGAGTAATATTAACTCACCTGGACATGGTGAACATGTTCAAACAGGTCACCCCTGTGATAGCGCACAGGGAGGTCAAAGGGGCAATACAGATGCCGTTGCTGCTGACCCAGCGGACACATCTGATGATTTCCTGAAACAAACCAAACATATAGATAGTGCTCAGCATTTTGTCGTCATCTGTGTCTTGCTAAGCAAGAAAGGTATGATTGGGCTGAAATTAATTCTCTTGTAAAAGTGCCTTGGGTTTTTTCTCAGCTCTCGCATGGCCGGCTTCAGCAACCAGGGGTTATAATCTCACCAAGTTGAGCTTCTTTTGCCATTTGGGTTTCATGGATAATATTGCGTAGAATCTGCTCCTCTTGCAACAGCTTGTGCTTTTCCAGAGCCTCCTGCTGGCGGAGGTAGTGGTCATGTTGCTTCTGGTATTCCTTTAGCTCATTCAGTGTCCTCTGTAGGGATCTACAACCACACAGGAAAATTATTGAAAACTTAAGATAAGAATTGGGATCTTCACAATAATAAATTAGGATTAAAGCCGCAGTAGGTAACATTTATCTAACATATTTGTAAAACTTTCAGGATGTAATGAGAGTTTGATATAAGACAAATAATGTAAAATTATGTTAGGCTTCTCTATGTGTTCCTACTGTAGTTAACAGAACCACACCGCTCCCTGTCAGGAGCAACCAATCAGAGCGAGGAGAAATGTTTTAGCACTGTTAATCAAGCATGCGTTTACATCACTCGTGACTGCCGGTTTGCAACAACTGTGCTAATGGTGCAGACCAACTGTCACAACCTGCAATTACAGGTTGTAACAGACAAACCTGTTTGTCTGCTGTCATTGCTGTCTGCTGTCCATATTTACTAGTTTAAACATTTAAGGGAAAACAGCTCAAGTGCAGCAGAGAGCAGTGATGGGAATAACATGTAAATGAGCATGACTGACAGTGCTAAGATCTTCCTCCAGACTAAGATTGGTTGTGTCTTTGATAAATCTGCAACACGAACAAAGAGAAAAGACAGGGGATCTCCATTTTTGTCATGGATTATCTGTCCCATGCAGTTAGGACAGGGTGACAGTCTTAACAAACATGAAAACAAATCTGATTTATAAAAGTTGCCTACTGTAGCTCTAATGATTAGAGCATCGACAAACAAAAAGCAAATGATTAAAAGCAATTGCTGTGAGCAGTCTTTATGTAACCCATGTCCCACAAGACTATTTTGAACAGGAGATAAGTTGTTATTACTTTAATTGCTATAACAATAATACTAAAAGATGTTCCAATAAAATGTTCTGTCCATACTGCCTAAGAATACAGTACAATGTGAACAAATAAATTTTCCGAAAAAAGAGCATATTTTTAAATCCAAGAAGTCTTAGTGTTTTTTTAACCAAAAAGGGCATGTTTTGCAGTAAATAGATTGCCAAATGAAAACAAAGATAAAAAACCCTATGCAGACATTCTGAACAAAGTAATGGCATCAAAGCTTACAGTTTCATTTCAGAGTCTTCCAAAATCGTGCAATGCACCTAGTTTGAAAAAAATCCATGTTCTTTTGTGTATGTTCCAAGAGCAAGAGCATCTGCACAAGCTTTGGCCTACCTGTGCTGAGCTTCTAGGCGCTGCTCCAGCTTTTGCTGACAGAGCACAGCATGTTTCCTCCTCAGGGCTTTCTCAAATTCAGGCTGGTCCCGCAGTGCAAACTCGTAGCACGTAACGGAGCAGTTGTATTCCCCGAGCATCTGTTGAAACAGTAGCAGAAAAATTCAAAATTAGACAAAAGAAACAAAACTATGAAATTATTATTAAAACAACCGAGTCCGCACAATGGCTCACTTATGTTGTGGTGAAATACATTTATACTTTAATGCACAAATCAGTTTCTGACAAAGTGCAAAACAAAATTCAACAATTTCAACTAAAAATATTCTGATATTTTCACTTAGGGTTATTTACTAAATACAGGGTACTAAAAGCAGAAACACAACATGTACAGACTTAAGACACTTGATACGATATGATTACTCTATGAGAAAGACATCTGAGCCTTCAGAAAAGCTGACAGGTTTTTTTATTTATTTTTTTACTTACAGCATAAATGTTGCCCAATGTGTAATAACCAGTAAAGAGGTCTGAGGTAAGGTCCAGGGCAGCCTGGGTTGGAATAGAAGCATCGGCTGAGAAATGGGCTCGGTGCAGGATGTTGGCCATGTTTACCAGAGCTACATCCTTATGCTGCCTGTAAAACACACACACACACAAACACACACACAAACACACCTGTGAGCATACTCACAGTGCACAATTAAGTAGTGCAAAAGCCTTTTGGCCCACCTAGTATTACCTTGGAGAGAAATGCAAGGCACGCACTACGCAATCCAAGGCCTTCTGAGGTTCATTTTTCATACGCCAGTAAAAGGATGCCATGTTGTACAAAACCCAGGAAGATGAATTCTGAAAATCCCAAAAAAAAAGAAGCATATGGTTGAAAAATTATTTAAAGCCCTCCACCTTTACAACAGTTGAATCTCAGATGGTTGTTAAAGCTCAAATTTTATGTGAAGATGTGAACTGTAAATAAAATGTAGGCTGCTGATGAAATTTGTGTCCCATTGCAACACTTTTAAAATAACAGACACTTCATTACCAAGTGTATTAAATCAATAAAAACAGCAGGAAAAAAATTACCTTTAGCAGGCTATGATGTATGCGATGACCCACTTCATCAACAGTGCGACCGAGCTTTTTAGAAAAAGAACTAAAAATGGGATCATCCTTAGAAAGAAGTGGGGAGGTCAAGTTCGCCCTCTCCTGTACGCCCTAAAGTGAATCAAAAGAAAACACATTCATTTTAAATGTCCCTCGATTTATAATAAGCAATAAAATTATCAACATATTTCAAGTTGCTTTACAGTACATGGCAACACCGGTTTTTCGTGGCTGCAAACATGTCTGATGCTAACCACATACCGTTTGTCTGATTGTAAAGCTATCTACTGGGCGTAATCAAAAAATTAAACAAAAACTCACCCGGAGATGCGGGTAACCATGAATGCTATAGGGTAGTTCTAATACTTTAGCGCACTCTGGCTTTTCTAGATCTGGGGGCAGAGCTGAACGTAAATCGACATAATCTTCAGGGCTGAAATGAGAGGACAATAATTTGATTATTTATTAAAATGCCATTTATCTTGTTCAAGCACAAGTGTTTGTTTTGACATGTTTCTAATGTTACCTAATGTCTTTACTCTCCAGTGAGATATAAGTGCCATCATACAAATCCAGGTCTCCCAGTGGCACTTTTGCCATGATGCAGTCTGAATCCTCTTTGTAGTGTCGCTGTTCCAAACCCGTGTCTCGGTCTTCATTCTCCTCGATGTGAATCTTTTGAGCTACCAGCTGCTTCTGCTCAGATAATGTAAAGCACAACAAGCCATGAACATTATTTAAGGGCCAAAAAATAAGCTGCAAAGCCATGAAAAATGCCCAACTGTCAACACTTTGTTCAGAATAAAAAAAGAAATGCACACACCTCCAAAGTTTTGAGGTAGTTTACACGAGTTTCTTGTCTCATGAAGATTACCACATCATGAGGATGTTTCAGATTCAATGGAGAGTCCACCTGAATTGGAAAGAGAGTTAAGTGGTTTCACCTTTGCATGGTAGGTACGTAAAGCATTGGTCAACCATATTTACGCAAAGTATTTGATTTGTAATTAAACTACTGACTGCGCCATCCACTTAAAGAGCTTTTTTCAAACTGCAGTTTTGTGAGTTTTAAAAGCATATACATAATTTAATTCACTTTGTATGTTTCCAATAATCTTACCAACAATTGAATACCATTTCCAATTGAATTAATGAGTTCTGAGTAAATCAGAGTAAAACAGAGAAACCTTAAGGTTAAATATTTCTTCATGTGAAGAACCCTTAGAAATACTGTTTAGAGCTAATCGGTTTTAAAGCAGTTTGAACAAAAGATCATTATTTGTCATGCGTTCATGCTGTTGTATTAATCACTTTTAGAAAGCCAGCTCATTTGTTTTATTTCCATAAACTGACGTTAGGAGATTTTAAATCTATTCTTGAATGAAGCAAAAGAAAATACAGACTATTACGTAAATCAAAATTCTGGCGCATGCCTAATTCTAGTCCATGGCATACGTCGCAATTGTTAGTGAAGAACTGGTCCTGACACTGAATATTGGGCCCCCATACAGAACAAATAACACTGCATCAGTTTTTATGATATGAGCTGGCACAGAAACAATCACTAAATGCTCCCTTCGAACAATTTCCCTTTTTTGGGGGTGGGGGGGGGGTTAACTTGAGAGATTCACTGTAAAAATGAAATAAATAGGTGCTTCACTTTGATCCTAAGCCATAAAGATAAGATAGAGATCAGGGGTCTGAGATATAGACCCCTGTAGTGCTTTGGTTCAGTTAATATACAAAATCATGAAATATCAGCCTATTTTGTTTTCATTTTCATTTTCTTTTTGATCCTGACCCCACGAGTACATTTAGTTTAGACCCTCCACTGCCCAACGTGAAGAGTAAAAACGATCCGGCCCACAGTGCTTCCGATTCTTGTAACAGCAAAAACAAGAGTCAGTCTTGTTCCTCCACTCCCAGCATTGCTAGGTTCACCTGTCAGATCCAACAGCTCCTCACTGGAAACACGAAGCGTCGTTAAACTGACCACAGCCGTTTCCTTTGCGTTAATCTAGTCATCATCTTGACAGAAGGTCGTTATCTTGCGTACACGCGTCAAGCTACGATACTTGGATACGCAGTTTGTTTTTAAACCCAATCCTGTCATAGAAAACGAAACCGGGGCTTCCAATCCGGACTCCACTATGAATTATGTTACGGCACAAGAAATAAAGTTGTTGCTAATTTCTAGAAGACTATAACTACTTAGCTGGATAAGCTAACCAACATAACGCAAGCGCTAGCAGGTCAATGAGCTAACTGGCATACTTGTTGTTGAATTTTCCCGTCCTCTGTGACGACCCAGTGTGTGGTTGCTCCTCCGGAATCCACGATAAGTATACAAAGAAATACGAAAAGCTTCCACAGGAACGATGGTTTCCGCGAATGGTTGACGCGGCAGGGCAACGACTCGGGACACAATTTCCGGAGGTCCGCCATTTTTCTTGTCTCCCTGCTGCTGTGCGGCATCGTCGGTCTCCCGCCGCGGGGAGGCGCTCGCGTGCCAAACTACTGAAAAACAACACAAACAAAAAAAAAAACCTGGCGTCTCGAGTCATGATCCGTGACGTAGGAAAATAAAAACAGGAAATCCGAAACGAAAAGTTCGAGGCGTTTCAAGGCGAAGGTGGCAAAACCCACGGGGTTAAAACAGCGGCGGTCCGCCGAGACAAACGTACCCCCTGCTGTGCGGGAGACGTGTGCGAGTTCCTCCAGCGGCTCTGGTCAGTATCCGTATCATTTTAAGCTCTCCGTAGTGCCGCTAGGTTCGAGGTTGCAGTTCCGCATCTAGAAGCATGATAGTCAGGTGAAAACTGTCGCCAACTTCTGTCAGCTGAAGGTTATGGATGTCTTAAGAAAAAATAAAAAATAAACTCTAACTTTTTAGTCACTTTGTTTGTAGATATGACATCAGAGCAGCTAATACGCATTTCAGAACTAACTGAAAGTTATAGCTCCAACCATTAGAAGTAGTTTCCAACGCCTTAAGATTCATAAGTAAGTGGATAAAAGCATCAGTATCATGTTTTTGATATGTAATATTATATTGACTATAACAAGTCTATTGGTAAGTATATTTGCCCTATATATATATATATATATATATATATATATATATATATATATATATATATATATATGATCATAGTATCTCAAATTTGCACTTGGTTACAGGCATCTGTAAAAACACCAGAGAAGATTAGGCAATAAGTCTTAGAAATGTAATCTTTTATGTATTATATGAATGCATTTTTTTTTCTTTATTGACTGTTTGAGAAACAAAAGAAATATAAAAAAAAAATATAGATTTTTAAAGCAATCCTAAGTAACTGTTCAGCCTTCATAAAATATTTTCATAAGTTATGTGATATTATTGGTCGACTTACAGCTCGTTGAATGAGACCTCGGTCATGGCCCGCACGGGTCCGTATCGTTGTGACCGACACTAAGCAAACTTTGAGGAGGGTGGCAGGAACCCTGGCACACAAAACGGCTACAAATGTGCTGACTGCTTTACGGCATACGTCACTTCCCCCGTTTTATTTTTAACATCCTTATATGACATTGTTTTACCACAACTAGACTCATCACCTCCTCGCTGTTCATCCTTCACACAGCCACGAGGAAACAGAAATGTAGTTTAATCCAACTGCAGGCGATCGGGGGATCCATATTTTACGATGCTATGCGCTGGTCGTCATGGGAAATGCAGTTTTCCTTTCAGGCAAAACACTGCTGCTTTTCTCAACTGGCTGCCAAAATCGATCAAAATTGAAACTTCTTTAGCGTTGCTTTAAGTCTTGGCAATATGGTTTAAAAATGAAATCTGATTTTTTTTCAATTTCGAATGTGGAATATTCCCGGAAGATGCTCTGTTCATTTGGTCCTCTGCATATGCAAAGACCTTACCCAAATAAGGATTTAATTAGCTATGATTGAATTAGGATTGAAGTTCACCCAACTTGTTAGCTAATGATGTTAAATTCTCATGAAATTTCTTTCTCGCCTCTTTCGTCCTGCTCTGCATCCACGACGCCTCCTTTTAAACTCCTCTGGGGTTTCTGCCTTCGTTTGTTGATCATTTCCGTTTTCCATTGCTAATCAGCTGCTGCCTGTCGTAAGACACCCGTTACGCATCATAACAAAAGAGCAAAATGTATGAAAGTATTGGAATAAAATCAATCCAGCTGTACAGCATCTAATAACAATAAGGAATAGTTGTCCAACAAAAGCTAGTTTTCAAAGAAAAACAGGAATGACATTTTGAAATAAAAAAGGAAAGACATTAGACAAGTTGATGATTTTAACAATGTACATTTTCATTTTGTTGTTTCATTACCTAAGTTTGACTTATGGGATACTATTCATATGCATTTAAAAGCTGCATCAGCGACTAAACTGATCAACATGAACATTTCTGTCATTTGTGTTGAATTGACTTTTGTTTTGAAAAATGCAATTGAGACAGCATTTGGTATGAGATGAAATTATCTGTTGAATTACGAAATCCTTTCAACTGTAAACAATAAAATGTTTGTTGTGCTATTTACTGCACTCCTCTGGTTTGAGAGCAACTAAAGAAATAAACATGTATATTTTTGTCTCTCTCTCTCTTTATTATTATTTTTTGCTTTCATTTGGCACTCACAAACACTGTACAGATGGCTTGCTTTGAAAGCAATAAGGACAGTTTAGAGGAGGACAGCTACAATGGAGCAGTTGGTGGAGAGCTGTCTGCATGTGCCTTGGCAGTGCTGGAAAAAGAAAAAGAATCAATTTCAAGCCCATCGGAGAGTCCTGGCACCTTACTTAACAGCTCGTCCGGTAGTCTTCAGACTGCTGCCCCCCTTCAGGGTTACGATGTGGAATTTGACCCACCGCTCGAGAGTAAATACGAGTGCCCCATCTGCCTGATGGCTTTGAGGAATGCCATTCAAACAAGATGTGGTCACCGGTTCTGCAAGATCTGCATTGAGAAGTCTATCCGGTAAGCTATTGTGCCTTGAAGTACAAGTCTTATTTCAAAGAAATTGTTTCTTCTTGGAGAAGTTTTTCATTTTTCATGCAGGGTTGGGGAATTCTTTCACTCTAAAACAGTCCACTTTTGTGAATAAAATGACACATTCTAATTGTGTTCACGCACCCCCAAATATACAACCCCCATGTGGATGATGATTATGTAAATGCACTTCGTAATTAATTGTTGTTTTTCGTCTCCCGAAACAGTGGCACGGGACAGCGGTGCCCTGTGGATAACGAAATGCTGTCAGAAGACCAACTGTTTCCTGATAACTTCGCCAAAAGGGAGATTCTGTCGCTGACCGTCCGTTGTCCAAACTCTGGCTGCGCGGACAAAATGGAGCTCCGACATTTAGAGGTTAGATTTCATGGAAGGAAAACTGATTTTTCTAACGCTGTTCTTCCAAGAGAATACCAATTTCCCAGCAGGCCCATGTTGTGAAAACGCTGGATTCCAAGTTTAAAGAGATTTAGATGCAATTATAATTTATTACAGCACTAAAGTTGTTAGTTATACTGTATCCAATATTAGCATCTGGTCTTATTCAAGCATTTGATTGATAATGTCATACATTTCTAAGACATCATACATTTATCTGTTATCCCTTTTACCTTTTGTTTAAATTATGTAAAAATAATTCAGATCTATATTGATTTTTATATTCTTGACTACCTTTCTTATTGCAGTATTTTTTTTTTAGTTTTGCGTTTTGTTTTTTTCCCAACTATGTAACTTGGAGTAATTTAGGTTGAGTAAGGCCAATTATGCAAGCAAGTTGATTTGTTTACGGTAATTTATTTTTTTTCTTTCCAGAATCATTTGGCCGTGTGTCAGTTTGCCACTGAGCCTTGTCCCCAGTGCCAGCAGCCTGTGAGAAAGAGCTACCTAGAGGAACACAAAACGGTTGCGTGCCAAAGAAGGCCCATGTCATGCCCAGACTGTGTGGCAGCCTTTGTTTTTGAGGAAAAAGAGGTATAAATGTCTTACTACCATGTGTGGGTATGAAGTCTGGGATGACTACTTGGGTATATGTTACAAACAAAAAAAAACTGCTTTTATTTTTATATATAAATCTAGACATAAATATAAGATAAACAATCTTTATGAAAATTTCCTGTGTGTGTTATGCATAATTATAGTTTTTTTGTACCATTCTTTAGAGAAGTAGATCAACATTTAATATTCTGTTTATGTATACAGCGTCAATTTACAACCTATTTCGTTTAATGCCAAATACATGATAAACAAAAGGTTGAAAAGTTTCCAATCTGAGGAAACCCAGCAGAGTCATACTCCAAGCCATCGAGTCATGACTTGCAGTATTCACTCCTCCGGAATCAGCATGGTGAAATGATGGCTTGCATTTGGTTGTTGGCTTTACAACAATCCCCCATAATGAGCATGCGTGTAGTGACGGTGGAGAGGAAAAACGCCCATTTAACAGGAAGAAACCTCCAGCAGAACCCTTCTCGGTACGTGCGGCCGTCTGCCACGATCGACTGGGGGTTTCGAGTCTGTTCCTCTTGATCCTTACTGCGTGTTCAAGCCCTGTTCTGAGGCCATGAGAATATCATTAGTTACTTTCAGCAGAGGTTATGTGAAGGATAGTCGTCCCTAAGCTACTCTGTGCTCCATATAGCTCAGCATCTTGAGCTTTGAGCAGCAAGAGCTTACAGTAGACCGTGGCAAATAAATCACTACATTTTTAATTCCACACCTGAAAATTATAACAATAACAAAGTGAGGAGGAAGACAGACAATATATACATTATTTTATTTGTATAAACAAATTTGTGTTTTTAAACACATTGCAGATAGCTCTACTTCCTTACTAAGTCAACTTTTGTTTCTTGTTGTAGTCAATTTTGCCTCATAATACTATGAGTATGTTGTTTTTACTTCATTGCAGTTCGTGCTATTTAGTCATCAATATAGTTTATTCCTAATTTGTCTTCTTAGGTTACATGCTGTCTTACAAACTGTATTATCAATTTTTTATGTTTTAAGATCAGTTTCTAAAAAGTTTAAAACATAAAAAGTGATGGTGAATTCAACATTTTAACATTAGAACAAAATGATTTTTCTTGTGCAATGAGACAACGTGTTTTAATTTGGTGCTATTTACATAAACTGAATTGAATTGAACATCTTTGTATAGTCTGACACCTGTAACTGGCCCGTGACTATTTATTACTATTTAACAGTACTGATCACAAGACTTGGTCTTCCTATAACCTGATTTTGGTGTCTCACACAGCTACATGAGCAGCAGTGCCCGTTTGCCAGCGTGAGATGCCAATACTGTGAGTTGGATCTCATCCGAGACCAGGTGAGAGCCAAAATTCTATCTGGGGCAGGAAATGAGCTGTAAACTGCCTAGTAGTCTAACTTACAACTAACAGCTTCCTCTAGGTTTAAACTTTAGGGAACTGTTCCACACATAGTCAGTGCACACGTATGATTTAATTACAGTTTGTAGAATCAGTTGTAAAAAGCTAAAGTTCAGGGTGCACGGTTACTGTTTTCCCATCATTACTGTTAAATGTTTTCATGTGTCTGTTTTTCGGTTTTTCAGATGGAATCGCATTGTGATTCAGATTGCCCAAAAGCACCTATTGCCTGTAACTTTAGCATGTTTGGATGTAAAGAAAGGGTATGTTATTAGCTTCCATCACAGTTCAAACTAATGTAGATAATACAATTTCTTATACAGCTTCTTATACAAAACCTGATTCAACTTTACAGATGCAACGCCATGACCTGGCTCAACACATGCAGGAGTTCACACAGATGCACATGCGCTACATGGCGGAGTTTTTGCGCAGCGTCAGCCTCAACGGCACGCCGCCAAAGCCGCTCCGAGCGCAAGGGTCTTCTTTTTCCGCCGAGAACATCGGAGCTGCAGCATCGGTGCCGGCTTGTGGCGGGCTGAGAGGAGCTGCGAGCTGCAGCATCATCTCCGCTGCCTCTCAGCCCACAGAGGAGATGCAGAGGATCAGAGAGATGGATGGGCGACTGGTGAAGCAGGATCACCAGCTGCGTGAGCTCATCATACTGAAGGAGACACAAGTAAGAGCTTACCAGGTGCACTGAACCAGCTGAATAGGATTTCTGTAGATTATCTCTATGATTCAAGTCAGGTTATTGGTCTGACTTGCCTGGCAAATCTCAATCTGTCCAGTTGTCTTTCTCCGTCTGACAGTGCAGGATGCACATCTTAGAGATCTGTGACGGTGGTTTTCTGGACGGTTCTGATGGTTTGAGTTGTGCTTCTGTAATAAATAAAATATTTTTTATCCAAGTCTTAAATTCCATGTATTATGAATTATAATATTAACAAGGATTGGTTGGTAATTAAAATGAAATGCTAGTTTAGTCATGTAACTCATTGCTATCTCCACACAAAGACCTTTATCCTCCTATTTTAGTTGTTCCATGTAGAAATAAACTAATTACTATCCTGTTAAATAAGGGTCTGATGGATTACAATGGTTTGTTTATAGGACAATTTTACTGATTATTGTTTATTTAATTCACAAGCGATTTCAAGACTTGCCTTATGCATCTATTCACTGGCAGGCAGGGCAGCTGGCAGAGCTGAGGCGCAGGGTCTCAGTGCTGGAAGAAACCATAAAGGAGCTGGAAGCCCAGCAGTGCCACGGCATCTTCGTCTGGCGCCTCCGAGGTTTCTCTGCCCTCCTGCACAACCAAGAAGCCGGGCTGCCGGTGGTCGAGCACAGTCCTGGCTTCTACACGGGCCGTCCAGGCTACAAGCTGTGTCTGCGTTTACACCTGCAGACACCCAACGCCCCGCGCTGCTCCAACTACATCTCCCTTTTCGTCCACACAATGCAAGGAGCTTTTGACGGGCAGCTGACTTGGCCGTTTCAAGGAACAATCCGGCTCGCCATATTAGACCAGGGACCTGAGAGTCAGCATCACATGGAGGTCATGGAGACAAAGCCAGACCTGCAAGCCTTCCAGAAACCCATAAATCCACGCAACCCCAAAGGATTTGGCTACGTCACCTTTATGCACCTGCAACAGCTGAGCCAGCGAGCGTATCTGAAAGACGACACGCTGTTGATCCGGTGTGAGGTCACGCCGCGCTTTGATAGCGCGTTTCATCGAGAGGGACCAGCTGTACAACCAAGAGGATCTGAAGCATCGCTTTCAAGAGAATAAGGTCAAGCTTCTTAATATGGGTTTGTTGTCATTCCAGTTGTAGCGCAGAACTACCAGTGTTTTTAGTATTGCCCATTGTCATAAATCATGCAAATTAGACAAGCAAAACTCCAACACCACTTTCATTTATCAAGGTAAATCTTCTGGTATTCATTAGTTTTCCAGTATCTGAATCTTTGCGGTTTGCATGAATGGTTTATATTGGCAACTATATCTTCCTCTTAACATTTAATCTGATTTTATCTGGGGGTTTATAAGATGCATTGAAAAAGACACGGTATAATTCAGAAAAAAAACAAAAAATGTAAACCAATTGACTCAAGTTAGTTTCCTAACAGTGTTCTTTGTTCATTTTAAGTTACATGTGCTTGTTAAATATGACCAGTCTAAATTCAAAGTTAGTGTGGAGCAAGTCCCATTAAAATATTCTAATGTTATCATCTTTTTAGCCAACACTGGGATCAACGTAAAGACAGATGGAAAAGAAATAAATCAAACATTCCAAAGGAATTTAAAAAAAGAAGAAAAACAGCAAGTTTGCATAAATGACACTGGGCTGTGTAGAAATGATTTTATTGTGTGTACAATTAGTCTTCTAATATTTGATATAAAATTATTTAAAATAAATGCAGCAAAACATCAGCAAAATCAGTTGCATAGTATCTCAATTGGCTCTCTGAGGGAGAAAGCTTGCAGGGACGAAAGAGGACGGAGCAAAAAGTGTGCTGTTCTGTAAAGGAATAAAAGTCTCTACCACAACCTCAATATTTAAAACAAAAAATTGCTTTGCAAGCCTGAATGTGAAAGAAACATCCCCCTGGTCTGCAGTTCACTGAATAGTTAGCAGAAACGGTTGTAAAAAAAAAGTTAAATCCAAGAGATGTGTTTGTTTTAAGAAGATAAAAGAATGGTTACAAAATTCAGTCCAAAATCTGTCTTGAGCATGAAATTGCGAGTACATTTACTTTAAAAATCACATAAAAACCCAACCGCCATGGAATATCCCGGAAGATATTCATTGTTGTTTGGCTGCAGAAAGTTCTCTTAGAAATGACTTGTTGATGTTTAATTTGTTTCATACCTGTTCCTGGGTAATGTGATCATGGCAAATATAAATTTAAGGCAATGGCTCACACACTGTGCTGCTCGTTGAGCATTTAAAAGCCATAAGAATGGACCTTTGTTTTCTGCCCTGCACTGGTGTCACCTGATTAGACTGTGTGAACAATTGTACACGTTTTAAAGTGTTGCTTGTTCCGATGTTTCTGTTCTCTGTAATTGTTTGGAAACCACATGTTGGCACACACAGCTAGGACATTTGTAGATAATGTCTTTGTCTGCAATATAACAACCTGCTGAATAAAAAGATGTAATTTCATTTAAATAATTTTAACTTTGCGTGAGTTACTCAGTGCCCACCAATAGAGATACCCCCTTCTTTTTTTTTACTTTCTTAGCGTATAAGGTTGACATTTCTGTTTGAACAACACTCATGCATCCCTTAAGATGAAAAATAAAACTCATGAAACAAAAACCTAATTTCACAGTTGCAAGAAAAAACAGAAATTGGATAGACCGTCTTGTACAATTTAGTGTTTTGTCTACTATTCATCAATGTAAGGGAATTTTTTGTTGGCTCCATATCCTGAGTAGCCAGGTTTGGTTTCTTCCTCCTCTTGTTTGGCTTCTTGCTCCAGGGGACTTTGAAGTGTGTCTGCAATGCTGCCTGCCTTGCTGCCTGTCAAAGATGCTGACATTTAAATGGGCTATTAGAACAAGAAAAACAAACAAACATGGACATTCCACCACTGTTTTGTTTTATTCTATTTTTTTTTTTTTTTTTTTTTAGCTGTCACAGATCTCTTGATTTTTAACTCACTTGGAGCTTTTGGAGCATCCTTGCCGCATTTGAGCGTGCTCTGTGCAAAGCACTCTGCCATCCAGGACAGCACCTCTCCACAATATCTAACCTACAGGGTAACGGTAATGTGTGAGAATAATCCAGTCTCTGTGGACTTACACAACAAAATTAAATGCTTTTATCAAAGAGCAATCATGCAATGCATCATGGTTGTTCTGTGGATCTACCTGAGCTTCCACTGATGCCAGTCGCCTCTCTTGGTCCTTAAATCCACCAGCAATCTTTAGCAGGCTCTGAACCCTGAACAAAAACACATACAGTTAAAAATAATTCTTAACGAAGTATCTAAATTGGAGCTGAAAATAGTTTGATATTTTAAATGGAGAGTACATGTAGGTCTTAAAAGGGAAGAAAACGATTCTGGTGATCTAACAGATTGAGATTTGACAGATTTATGTTCCTTAAACGTGCTAAATTACTTGGAGGAGGTATTCTTGAGTCTCTCCTCACTGCTCTCCCAGAGCAGGCGTTCCATTTTTGCCAGGTAATTCTCTTTCTGCACCGTCTCCCATGTTATAAGCCTCTGGTCTAGTCCTGCCGGCAGCTCCCTCTCTGCCAGCACACAACACCAAAGAAAACAAGGCTCACAGACACATGAAGGCAATGAAACACTAACTGCAATCCCTCGATTAAAAAATGGTAGAGCACAGAGGAAAAAACTTTGTGCGTCAAAGTACTTCATCTTTTATAAATTAGTCTAAAAAAACAAAACAGGGATGGCTTTAGTTTGATCATAGCTACTACATACCAAGGTGTTCCTGCTTTGACTCAGGCCGTTTGACAATACAGAGGATGAGCTGAGAGATGTGGCTGATGATGATGAAGGGTGGGGCCAGTGCAGGGCGGCTGTGGTATTCCACTATTAGGTTATATCTCTGGAACTTCCAGAAGATGTCTGTATTACCCTGCACTACCTGGAAGGTGTAACTGGGGAATTGGGGAAAAAAAAGAAGAGGAAAAGGTATGTTCTAAGTGTTTAAGTATTTATTTTTTATATGCTGCCTTGCAAAAGTATTCATACCTCTAGAAATGTTTTGCACATTTTGTACCTTTACAACCTCTAATGTATTTCACTTACCTTTTTCGTAGTTATACTCTCATAAAGAAAAAAGGACGTACGTTTCCGAAAAGTGTGGCATACTTCTCCAGTCTAAATGACTGAACCACCTTTCGTCACCAGTACAGCTGCAGGTGTTTTGGCATATGTCGTTACCAGCTGTGAACGCCTTAACGTCCGTTTTATCCTTTCACTCAACTTCTGCTGACAATGCTATTACTTTTAGACAATATTAGAAATTCTCCTGCATGCTGAATTTTCGGTTTTCATCATCTGTTGGCCGCGATTGAAGAAAATAAAACGACAAACTATAAAAGCTTACAAATATTTCACTCAATGTGTAATAACTGTACATTTGAGTTAGACTTTCTGAGATCAGAAATCTGTGACCTAGCCAAACTAAATTTCTTTAGTTAAGGTTGTAAAAACTGATATGCTTTGATGTGTTCCGTGGACAATATTCAGATTTCGTCTTTTATGACCTGTATGAGTTTCTCTTCACCATTTATTTTATATAGCTTTGACACATAAAATTCAAATAAACAGGGAAGTTTGTGGTTGTGAAATTCCATAGGTCAAAATATCAGAGAGGTGTGAATACTTTTACATGCCGCAAAGTATTGATTGAAATATGATTTGCGCATGTCACCAGCTTCCTGCAAGTATTCTTGACTGACCTGAACATGGCGATAAGGAGGTTGAGCAGGAGCACATTGGTGACAAGAAGAAAGACAGCTAGTAGCAGAATGACCAGCCAGTTGGCGTAGTCATCGGGGCAGGACGGAGGCAGACCATTTTCAGTGTCGTTGCTGCTGCATTTGGACATTCGAGCAGCTGGGGCAAGAAATGGCCAGATTAGAACATTTTTTTAAAAACACGCTCGAAAGATTGACAGACAGACACAGGTACTTTGGTGCATCGTTGCAACATTGCAGTTATAATTTAGGCTATAATACATTTTCAGAAATAAAGAAATGATGAATGGCATTTTTCAAGACAGGTTTTTGTTGTTCTTTACCATCTATTTCATCCAATGGGATTTGGCCAAATATGTGCAGATAAGGGCGGTAGAGGACTCTACGAAACACCCAGTCAATTCTTTGGTCATGAGGATGGAGAAGAGCCTGTGTAGCTACACCATATGCAATTAGCCACACGCTCAGAAAAAAGAGGAAGAAGAAGACATCCTTCATCTGTAAGACACATAGGGTACCTGTTATTGCCTCCATTAGTGGGGAAATTTCTTAATTACTTAAATTCTGAGAATTAAAAGTTCTTAAAAAGAATAATTGAACTTTGGTTTACCATTCTTTCCACAATGATGATCTTGGGGCCAAGTTGTTTATGAATGGCAAAGATGTGGATGAGACGTAAAGTAAACACCATAAAATCTATGGCCAGAACTGCTCGTCCTGCTTTAAAGGTCTGAATTGACGTTCTGCAAAAAGTAAGACAAACACTTGTGTCAAACCGTGTTCAATACGTTAGCTAACACCATAACGGCATATGATTATTATGACGCAACGCATTTTTTAGATTGTTCTTTTCATTTGAGTTTATTGTTAGGTACCTGCACAAAACCCCAACTACAAAGAGTAAGATGGCCACCATGTCACACTTGTTCCAGTTGTCCTCTACGTAAAGCTTAAACTTCTTTAGGATGTTCATCTCTTCATCGGTGAAGAAGCTCTGTCATGGAACAAAGTTGTTGCTACATAAAAATTATTTCTACACATTTATTGGCCTCAATTATTATTTTGTAATTCTACTGTGTCATCTGCGAAAGACCAACATTGCTTATCAAACAAATATCTCACAGTGTGTACGAATGCTGAAATAGTGATGATGCCTGGGTCTGCAGCAAGGGGAGAAAGGCTCCAAGGGATTACTGCAAGAAACTATCATGCTTATCTGACCTGTCTCTTAGAGAGAGAGAGAGTAATGGAGAGAGGTGAGAGGATTTTGAGTCTTCTAATGCCCTACAGAGAATGAGCTCACTCTAAAAAATAACATCATCGCCTACTCAGATGTGTCTGACTTGTCAGGACTGAATTCCTTAGCATGTCTTGTAAAAGTGCTGCTTCTTGCATAAAATAACGGAAAAATCTTGACAAATCATTACAGCACAGGATGAGTCGGGTTAAAATGCGTGTAAGTGTTAGTGGGACTGTTTCGGTATCATGTGTGATTCTGTAAATATGTCACCTGTCGAACTTCCTCCAAAACCAAGGTGAACACCCAGAAGTAGAGCATTAATTCCGCAGGTTTAGGACCTTTGGGGGGCGATGGGAAGTCTAGAAGGAGGACATAAGTGAAGAGGAAGAGGAAGGCGAAGTACATGATGACGTTGCCAAGGAAGACGGTGACAGGAGCACTCCAGAAGCGACGCCAGCGGCGGAGCAGGAAGCGCCACCAGACAGTGGCACAGCTCTGAGATGTTTGACCTCCAGGTGAAGCATCCCTGAAAACAAAAACAACCAAATCACAAATTCATTGATTCCTACATATTGCTTACACAGTTGCTTTGCGGTCATATAACAAAACAGTAACTTATAACCGTTCTGGAAATCAGTTAAATGATTTTCAGCCAAAATATTAAGAATAGCAAACTCACAAAGGGTCATCGTCGTCTGTTAGCAGTAAAGCCTTTTCTGTGTCAAGGCTGTCCAGCTCCGCAAATTCCTTTTTACCATCATGATTATCCAGTTCCTCATCTCTAAGACATAAATCAGTATGTCAGTGGACATGGGTAAAAAATAAAAACAAATAATCTGCTTTATTCAAACTGCGTAAATAATAAAACATTTTCACCTAAATGTAATGAGATTGGTCCAGATAAGGGGCGGACAGAAGAAGGAGAGCACAAGTTTGGAGATAGGGGTATCTGTGGTCATAGCCCCCCACCAAAGCTTTGTGAGGAGAGCCTGTGATGAAAACTGTCATTAGGGATTTTTTTCAAGCAGCGAGAGATTAACATGCATGAAAAAGGTTTATCACAAGGGGGCACTGTAGGTCTGTCCATTCTGACCCAATGCAGCTTTTCGACTACATTCTTACAAGATACATATTAACAGTTATATAACAAGAAAAAACACATTATGTGAATTATGTTTAGTCCCACAGCTGCAGTTTGAGTTTAGACTTTTACTTGCAGAAGCACCAGATGCTTAGCCAGGAATATGTTCACTCTAAAAACACATTGTCATCTCACATATTTTGGAAATAAACATCTACAGAACCATAATTAACTGCTTCCAAGTAAGAACAAACAAACAAAAAAAAAACTCTGCAATATTCCTTTCTGTGCCCTTTAAATAAAAGATGTTATTCGCTGCATGCTAACTTTTCCTGCTGATACTGAATACCAATTAACTCTCACTGATGACTTTCTAATGACAAGGACATATCTTGGAGGGAAAGAAAAAGAAAGAAAAAAAGTGCTGTATGAAGTATCTAATGGAAAAAAGTAATGAGAAAGCGACGAAGTACCCTAGATATATATATGCCGGTTTTCACAGAATGGTACTGCAACAGAACGTATGATACAGGCCTCCAGTATCAAGAGGCCAAATGTTATCTTGTTACCTGAACTCCATCGTGGGCAAAGAAAGATTTTGCATCAGCCTCAGTTGCCAAGTTGAGAACAGTTGATTTACTCCAGCAGTTTGTTCTTCTCACTAACAAAGCATGGGCCCTGTCTTCACTGTTGGAATAACACTCTCCAAAGACATCTGACCAAACGACAAGAACAGTCAGAAAAAAAGTGTCAGCCATTTAAATCCGTAATGTTGGATTCAGATCTCTGTTGTCAGATCTTTATTCTTTTCACATTTGTTTGTGCTTCACTGAATGCTGTTTTAAAATACGTGAGTGTAACCTTGACCTTTGGGTTTCATAACCACACTGTCAGCTCTTATCTTCAGACGGTTTAAGAACTCACCGAGGGAAAACTGCTCATACTTGGCCTCCTTCATACTGCGTGCAGACTCAGCCTCAGATTCCAGGCGTGCCATCTCTTTCAGAATCTTACATCCTGCCAGTGCTGCTGCAACTGCCTCAGGGCCCTGAAGGATTAAAGGAAAGCTGGATCCAAGAAATGGTTCTGGAAGAAACATCTGGTGAATTTGGGAGGGATTTATTTTTGCATCTCAATCACTATGGATGGACTACGTTTTAACGACTGATTTTATGAAATACGTAAGTCAAAGAATGGTTCTGGATTTTGAGGTTGTGTTAAAATGTCATTAGCAATCACTATATACCTTGCCTACATAATGTCCAAAATTTAACATGAATCTATATTGGTTGATCCTGACAGCAGACGTCAATGGCCAAGACTTTAGTAGAGTTTCAAAAACTGCAAAAAAAATGTGAATGCTAATGCCTTTCTATGACCTTTTAAAAGGTCGTGTATAGTTCGCAAGAGAAGGGGATGTTTATCACGGGAAAACATGTAATGATAAGAGAACAGGTTGCAGTAGATCTTAGCAGTTAGAGGGATTATTTAACAGAACAGTTAAGTAGGGGAAAATGGAAGAGTGCTTGTCTTATAAAAATAAATAATTAGTGCCCAACCAAAATCAAGGAACCACACTTTAGAAAAAAAAAACTAAAGTATTATTATTAAATGCTGTTTATGGAATTTTCCTCTACCTCTGTTCCGTCATCTATGGAATGAGGAAACAGCCTATTCTATTTCCCAAAAGTCTCTAAAATCACATGTTTATTAAATTTACATTTTATTGGTGGATTTCCTTTCATTCCTACCAGGGTTCAGTTTCAGTTAATTTCAGTAAAATGAAAGAACCAGAAGTCATTTATTACAGAGGATTTAATTTACAACTTGTTACAGTTCCTGATGGGAAGTACTGATGTGTTTTATGGTATTCTACCTCTGGCCTGTGATCTGTGGAATGAGGAAACAGCCCACTCTGTTCCCCAAAGGACTTAAAAATAATCTGTTTAACCGTTCACCACCAAATCTACCTTTTATTTGAAGACTTTTCTTTCATTCAAGAATCAAGAATCAAGAATCAGTTTATTTATATAGCGCCAATTTACAACAGGTGTCATCTCAAGGCACTTTACAAAAAATCAATTAAAATCAAGGATACATTCTAACAAATCAATTTGAAAAAGTTTCCAATCTAAGGAACCCCAGCAGATTGCATCGAGTCATTGACTTGCAGCATTCACTCCTCTGGAATCAGCAGGCAGAAACAATGGCTTGTGTTGTCGTTGACTTTACAGCAATCCCTCATACTGAGCA